>APFE030961191.1:67780-163485 GCA_000404065.3 Pinus taeda
GGGGAGTGAATAGATTGTTTGTTAGTCTATCTTTGTTATGGAGCCTGAAGTTAAGCCAGCAGCCTTCGAACAGTAGTCTATCTCCGAGTTTTGTTTATAAATTGAACAATCGATCTGTAAACGTTCTAATTGGCCTAAGTGGTGGCTCTAGTAACCTCCTTAGATCAACCCCTGTGATTTACATTTACTGAACATCACTTACTCGACCTAAATCCCTGAGCTGAATTGCAAATTGTGAGTAAAGACTGGTTAAAAGTCTCGCACTGGTACCATGCACGCTCCCTTCAATGCAGTCTGTATGCATCGCACTTCCCGTGTGCAGTAGGTGAGATGCATACTGGTTTCCCTATGTGACAGGTGTGATGGTCATGGAAGGTTAATTTTACCTTCAAACTTTGGCTTTTTTTCACTCTTTTCAGTTCTCTTCAGGATTTTTGCTGTCTGTGGTCAATATATCTCTGTGAAAACCCCCTTCTCTTCCATCATTCTGCCTCTATTGTGCAAAGAGTTGTAAGTGTTTTTATGTATTGTGCGCCATTTTTAGTTCTCTTTTGCAAAGAAGTAGCATAGTCGAACTATCGTTTCTTAATCTGAAAGTGTTGTAAGTGTCGTTTTCAGTTATAGAAGAGAATCCCATCCTTCTTGATAGTCGATTGTACTATTACTCTTGTATATGATTTGAATTAGTAGTTTTTAATGTGTCGAAAAACAGTTTTCATTTCAAAATCTCAAAGTGTCTCCATTATCTTCACTTCATTTTGAAAAGAAATTTGTTAAGTATTGTCGCTTTGAAAATAATTCAGATTTGCACTTAGCTTTCTTATCGTCATTTATACATTAAGAAGGCTGAAAACAAATACATGCATGTGAATTTGCGTTTAGACTACTTGGTTTGATTTAGGACAGTGCATTTAGTGTGTGCTCTATGCTCTTTGTTGAAAGACGCTCAATTTTCTTTCCTTAGTAGCTAGGATTTTCATTGCCAAAAGAAGATTAGACAATTGTTTATCATCTTAGACTACATTTTAGGAATTGTATACACATCACACAATGAACCTGAAAGGAAAAATTTTAAACAAGATCAACTATAAAATAAATTTAATGAATCTAAAAATGCTTTGGAACCTAACACATAACATCTAGAATTCTAGGCTAGAGACGTATTCTGGCGTCATAAAACCTGGTAACTATTGTTTTCATTGTTGGTTGGGTGATTCCTCCACTCTGAGATGAAAAGTGCCAGTACGGACTTGTACTCCCACGTACCATCGAGTATATGTTGGGAGACCACAATAGGCTACATCCTTTATCCTTAGGAAGTCGTGTCTGTCGCCCTATCGATCGCAATGCACTGAACACAACATTCGGGAAGATTGACTGCCATACCGTAAAAAGTATTCTGTAGTTTTGCAATTGGTTTAGGTAATCCCCTCTGCCTTTAGATTTCTAGAGATGTTCTTTCATCCTTCAGGACTCCTTAAAAGAAAAGTCCATGAGCACTTGTCATTCAGTTCATTAAAAATCGAAGGCAACTCCGTAAGTTCATATTTTTGCTTTTTTCTCGACTCTTTAAAAATTGAAAAAACAAGTTTGTCAAAGCATTCCTAAATTTCATTTAATTTTGAAAAACATTTTCCCCTCTCTTTATTTTGAGTTGATTAAGTATCCGCAATCGTGGAGAATTTCAATTTCAAAACCCAAACACACTCGTTCGCAGAGACTTACGAGTCAACCATCGTTGACTCCAGAAGCGAAACCATTCCGGACAAAGCGAACTCGTTTGACTGGATCAAAGTCCCCTAGGTTGGTTGGAGAAAGTACTCCGACATCCTTAGAGACTCCAGTTACTTCCAACATTTCTGGTATCCCTGCCTCTACAGGAGAAATTCCGCAGCAACAAAAGGACATTACAACTGATCCTAGTGTGACGGTAAACACTTCTATTCCTGAACCGGCTCCATCTACAGCTGATTCAGAAGGTGTTACTCCCCAAGCGTCTCTTGCTGCAGAACTTATATCTTCTTCGGCACCAGAAATATTTTATGGACCTGACAGTCTGACTCTTCCTCCTGGATTGATTGCCATAGAAGAGATTGTGGAAGATCCTCCATCTAACACTCCAACGCAATTTGGAGTTGGGATCACCCTGTATCCTTCTTCATTAGAAGATATTCTCCCACCATCAGAAGTTCCTAAAGAATTACTAAGGAATATTTTGGATAGGATTAATATGTCTGAACAACCATCGACATCAAGGACTATGTTACCCAACACAGCAGTAGTAGAAAATCCTGCTGCTACTACGACAATGTTCGCTGGCATGCCATCTGTCCCAACCAGCTCTCAATCACTGGATGGAGTCCATCCAGGGGCTGTTTCGACAATATGGACTGTTCCCGTTTGTTTGTCCGAAATTGTATCTGGAATCTCTTACGTTGAGTCTCGACAAATTGATCCTTCCTAGTGTCAATTTGGGCAAACCGGTCCCCAAAGGTAAATCATTCCTTTGAGTACTGGATTACCGTCATATGGAGGGCCATATACCCTTTCATTTCCTTCTTTGGAAGGACAACCATGCGAGACTTCACAACAAAATTTAGGTTATGCTGGAATTACAACTAGTGGTTGGGTGCCAATCCTGCCTCAACAACCGAGAGTTATATGCTCAATGAAACAAAGTTTACCTGTGACAAATATCACCACTACGCCGGCTATTGTGGCAGTATCGCAAGTACAAGCGTTGCCAGTTGTATGCCAACCTCAATTTTCACAGGTTATAATGCAACAACCTCTTGTACCTACGACATGACCGCAATCACCAACTAGTCGAATGACACAGGTTCAAACGGGGATCACCACCCCCCATCTTGGTCAAACAATCAGTACTGGACAACAACCCATGACTTCACAACCATGGCTGGTGCAATACCAACAACCAAAATTCCAACAAGCTTACCAAGGATATGAGCAACAAGTCTTTGCATGTAATGGGCAGCCGTATCAACCATATCATAATGGTTATGCCCATCAACCATACCAAAGTTACCAACATCAAATGCATTATGCTGGTATGCAAAGACCAACTACTCAAGCAATTCCATCTTATCCTGGGTATGCTCAGCCAAGCCTGAATCAACAATTACCTTTTGTGGAAACTTTACATTTACCAGATCTAAATCAACTAACGAACGATCCAATTGCCTACGCCCCTTGGTGGCCGGTGATTCCATATAAACTTCTGTCTGGTATTCCTACATTTAATGGAAATCCAGGTGAAGACCCGTCGAATCATGTGATGACCTTTCATCTATGGTGTTCATCCAACACCCTCAATGATCAAACTTCGCCTCTTTCAATGAACGTTAACTGGTCCGGCAGCAAGGTGTTATATCGAATTGCCTAGAGCTTCATTTGATAACTTCAGTACCCTAGCCACAACCTTTTTAACCCATTTTCAGTTACCCATAAGGTACCAAATAGGAATTGAGCTACTTACCAATTTCAAAAAAACGACGGCCACTCACATATCCGATCATATTCATGAATGGCGACGTCGTCGTAGAATGGTAAAAACGTATGTTCCTGATCAGCTATTGGCTGAATGGTTTATTAAGTCATTGTTACCTGCTATTATAGAAGATGTGGCAAAGGGAGGAGTCGTCACTAAAGAGCAAGTTATTACTTGTGCACAGTATCTAGACTTGATTTATACTCAGTCTGGCATGCTCTACGATAAAATCCATGATGCTCCTAGACTAGAATTTTCCATTCCTCGCCCTCCTAAATCAAACAAAGACTCTCATGTTGGCAATGGCGTGATAGGTACGACAAGCACTAAAACCGTAAAGGTTACGTCGAAAAAGGCCTGCACGGTTTCGAGTCAAAACGCAAATGAAGAACTTCTAGCCTCAAAAGTAAATGTCGTGTCAATAGACAAAGGCAAAGAAACCAAGCAACCGGGAGGCAAGAAGAAAAAGAGAGGGAAGAAGAAGAACCAAGAGGGGTCATCTCCTGAAAAATCTTTTGTAAACCCTCCTGGGGATAAGAGACCAAAAAGTCCATGCCTAATATGTGATGAGGATCACTGGACCAGAGAATGTCCATATAAATATGAACATAGAAAATTCTTCAAAATTTCAAAAACCTCGGCTATATTGATTGATCCGTTTCTGAACCCAGGAACAAATTTGGTTGCTAGCGAAAATGCTTCCCCATCCCAAGTGCTAATGTTGTCAGTTTCAAAGCAACTGAATGATGCTCTCATATCAACAAGGAATAAAGATTACAAGAATCCACAGATGTTGAACAACAAGGATAATGAGCGGCCTAGTAGTTCAACAAAAACTTCGACCGAAGTTGTGCTACCCATCATTCCTGAATTAACGATAAAACCGCCAAAGGGAGTAGTACACAAATCGATGTTTAATCCTTGTGCCAGAGCGGAACAACACTATAATATAGTGGAGGATTTAGCCCAATTGCCCTCTTTGATGTCGACTCTTGAGGTACTGCAAAATTGCCCCTCCCAAAGGCAAGCTTTATTATCAGCAATAGGTGGGATTGACTCAACGGATTCCAATCTTGTGTCTGTTAATCACAAAGGATATGATCCTCAGTTACCAACTCAACTAGCTTTCCTCATTCAAGTGAAAGCCCTCAACAAAACTGTTCATAGAACAATTATTGATGAGGGGGCATCCACATGTATTATTTCGATGAGTTGCTGGAAAACTCTAGGGTCTCCATCCTTTTCGCGATCATCGACAACATTAAAAGCATTTGATGGATGAACATACACCCCGTATGGGATATTAAGTAACTTTCAAGTAGAACTGGGGGAAAAATAGTAGAAATTGATGTTGAAGTTATCGACGGAAACCTCGATTACAACATCCTACTAGGAAGACCCTGGATATATGCCATGGTAGCCGTTGTGTCGACCTACTTTAGGAAAATTGCATTTCCTTCCTAAGGAGGAATTACAATCATCAACCAACAAAATTTTCTCCCCAACAGTTCGCAAGTTACGGGAAGAATTTTGATGATCCATGGAAGCCCTAATGCACTTCAAAATATCAAAGTAGGCCTACTAAAAGACCCCACATTAATGGGAACTTTTACCGTACCACCTCCAACCAATTTGGCAGAAGTGGCTAACATGGGAACCTGCAATATGATATATTCCATTCCAAAGATGTTAGAAAAATATGTTAAAATGGATCATCTGCAGGTATTGCCTCTAACCCCACTAGAAATATTATAGCAATCAATGTTTTCAACATGGGAGGCAAACCCGTATCAACACTCATCAAGCGTTTGGATAGATAGGTCTAAGGAATATGGCACCCCTTCAGATCCTTGGTGGCAAGTACACTGTACGGATGAAGGAATCATTCAATCGATGATGATTGATGGGGCACCGTGGGAAGATTACCACCATCGTTCCCATCTTCTGAATTGGAAAGAAGATAATTCCAGCAACCTAGACCATCCTTCAATATTTGACTTTCTGACAAATACTGTGAATATGGTGGATTCTGAGAGAAACCTATCCAATATTTAAGAGACTACCTCCATAAATATCTCAACCAAAACAGATGTTGTAGAGAATATTCATGTCGGCAAATCTTGTTCTTCTTCAGAACTAGAAATATATAACGCTCTCTTTCGCGAGTTTAGAGATGTCTTTGCTTGGTCATATGATGAAATGCCAGGTATTGACTCGAGCATAGTTGAACATGAAATTAAGATGTATCCAGATGTCAAACCAGTACGACAACGGCTACGGCAAGTGCACCCCAAGAAATTTGTTGCCATCAAGGCGGAAGTTGAAAAACTTCTGCATGCTAGTTTTATTTACTTGATTCCTTTCACCGATTGGTTATCAAATATTTTTCATGTGATGAAGAAACAAGGAACGATTAGAGTGTGCGTCGATAACAGGGATGTAAATCAAACTTGTCCGAAAGACAACTACCCTACACCCTTATTGACCAGATAATTGACGAATGCGCTAGATGTGAAATATTTTCATTTATGGATGGATTTTCCGAGTATAATCAAATAAATATCCGCCCACAGGACCAGTCAAAGACTGCATTTATTTGTTCGTGGGGCACGTTCGCATATTACAAGCTACCCTTTGGTTTAAAGAACGTAGGGGCAACTTTTTAGAGAGCAATGAACTATGATTTCCATGACATCAAGAACATTGTTCAACCATATCTCGACAATCTTCCAGCTCATTCGCGAAAGTGGACCGATCATCCGCAACATTTGAGAGCGATATTTCTACGTTTCTGACACTACAAGATACGACTCAACCCACACAAATGCGTGTTTTGTGTTAGTTCTGGTCGTTTACCTGGCTTCGTGGTCTCAAAGGACGGGATTCGTCTCGACCCATGTAAGGTTCAGGAAATCATTGATTTGCCTCCACCTTCAAACTTGCTTTAGATTCTGAAACTCCAGGGGAAAGCAAACTTCCTTAGGAGGTTCATTCAAAATTACACCGAACTAGCTAAAGGTTATACTCGTCTATTGAAAAAAGAAGTACCCTTCATTTGGGATCAGGTCGCACAAGCTTCCTTTGATGCTTTAAAGCAATATTTAATAAAAGCGTCATTAATGTATGCTCCTGATTATCAAAAAGACTTTAACCTATATCTGGCTGCAACAGATACGATCATAGCAATGGTTTTAGTTCAAGAGGATAATGGAATTGAACATCCTATATATTATTTAGGCCGAAACTTAAATGATACGGAAATGAAATACTCCTACATTGAAAAGCTAGCCCTAGTAGCTCTTCGAGCGATATAGAGATTTAGACACTACGTCCTCTTCAGAAAAACTACCATTTTATCAGATTGCAACCCCATGACTTATATATTGTCGCGACAGTTGCTGGGGGGTAAATATTCGAAATGGATAGCAATTTTACAAGAGTTTGATCTGGAATTCAAAAAATCAAAATCAAAGAAAGCCCTGGTATTCATGGAGTTACTATGTGATCTCCCATCATCATCCAATGATGTAACACCTAAAGAAGCAATCGTGGATGAAAATTTGTTTATGATATCTTCAAGCAATCCGTGGTATGGAGATATAATCATCTATCTCCAGACACAAACATATAGGTCTAATACCTCACGCTCCGAACAACGACGCATTCGATACCAAGCGAAAGACTACGTGATCGTCGGTGATACCCTTTACCGTCGCGGTATCGATACAGTTCTGTAGAGGTGCCTCACCCATGAGGAGGCCGAAAAAGTCTTGAATGATTGTCAGTCAGGCGCATATGGGGGGCATCAATCTGGTTATGCTACGGCGCAAAAATTTTTGTGAGCAGGATACTTCTGGCCAACAATGTTCAAATATTGCATTACCACAGCTAGAAGTTCCATGCTTGCCAAATTTTCGATAGAAAAACCAAAAGACCACCCACACCGTTGCAACCAGTAGTTGTTGTTGGGTCTTTCGCCAAATGGGGCATAGATTTTATGACATGTAACCCCACCTCAGCCGGGGGGCATGCGTATGTCATAGTCGCGGTAGACTATTTTACCAAATGGGCCAAGGCGATGCCTACATTAAACAACAACGGTGAAACGACTTCCCTGTTAAACACACATGGGCAGCAGAGGAAATATGAAAGATAAAACATGCAAGTTCAATTTTATTGACAAATGATATACATTTATAGTACATTGTTGTGACAGTTGGGTTTCACATCCCAAGGTCTCTTGGACTCCTTTTGTCCATTTGGCTTTTACACTAACCCATTAAGGATTAGGTGTCCAACATTCCCCCCCTTAATCTGAAGGGTTATGTATGAGTCCAAGAAGAGAGCTGTAATACAAAATGCAAAAAATGCGTGGCAGCACTAGGCTGAATGTGCTCTCTGAAATGTTGGTATAAATGGCGGTGGTTTAAGGATGACCACCAACACTGGAACGTTTAGTGCAGTTCTCGGAACTCTTCCAAAACTGGCAAGAAACTGAAGTCTTCTGCTAGAGGAAGTGCTCGTATTGTTTTAAAGAGGGAAACCTTCAACCATGAAAGGGAGGTCTCACCCCGCATAAAAGGGAGAACTTCAACCTAAAAAGGGAAGTCTCAACCTGTGATGGTTTAAGGATGACCAACAACTCTAGAATGCTTAATGCAATTCCTAGAACTCTTCCAACACTGGAAATAAGCTGGAATCTTCTGCTAGAGGAAGTGTTCTCAATTTTGTTCCTGGAATGCTTCCGAAAGTGGCAAGACACTGAAGTCTTCTGCTAGAGGAAGTGTCCCAGATTGCCAGCTGAAGGCATGTTCACGGGCATCTTTTTCTCTAGCTACAACTCTGAAACTGGTGTGGCAGGTTGTTGCTCAGGCTCGCTTGATGTGACTTTGAAGCTTGAAGATGACCATCATTTCCCCCCCTGCCAGATACAAGGTGAGATGATGTTGAAAACTCAACTGCAAGACTGTTCAATACTCTGGAACAAGTTCTCACATGTGTTTGGAATATCTTCTTGGCTGTTGATGCCCATTGCCAAGAAGTGATCCATCTAAGATGAATCTTTGTTCTTGTAGGACGTTTGTTTCTGAAGCATCTGTGTGAAGAATGGCTGGTTTTATGACAGTGCTTACATGGATGAATATCAAAACAGTGATCTTTCAAATGGCCAACTCGGTCACAGTGTTGGAATTTCACAATCTGTTGTTGTTGTTGTTGCTGTGAAAGAGGGGCAGAGTCTGGAACAACTGGAGGTGAACTGTCATGAAGAGCAGATGAACTGTCATGAATGAATCCAACACTCTGAAACTGAATGGGCTTTGAGTAGTCTGGAATATGAAAGGACAAGTCCTTGTCATATCCAAGACCAGTTCTGTGCTTGTTGTGGACAAGCTATTCCCAAGGTCTGATGACGGGCTTGGGAAGTGCAGACTGAGTTTCTGTGTCTGCATGTAACCTTGCTGCTTTATTGGGCACTGGATCTGAATGAACTGTAACATTATTAATATGCTGCTGATGGGTGGTTGCCTCAATGTTCTGAACAAAAACAGGTTCAGAATGGTGTCTATTTTGATGTAGCTCTTCTTGCTGTAGCTGTGATTCAAGCTGCAAAAAATTGATCTTTTCTTGTGCATTTTACAAATAAGTTTGAATATCGGTGAGAAAATCCTTGCTGATTTTGACTGTATTATTCATAGTAGAGAGTATTAGATTGTCCACTAACTCTAATATTGCACTAACTGGATCCATTTTTAATCCTCAAAAAATAGTAAAACAATGAGGAAAAGATGGACACCAATTGCTCTTTTATACTTCAAATTAATCAGCTTGCAATAGATTCAGCACACAAAGAATGGTGATATCCGAAAAACAGATTCCTCACTCAAAAAATGAATTTTCTTCAATTCACTTGAGAATTTGACTTCCAACAAAGCTACAAGCAATTTAGGCCTCAAAAAGATATTTCTTGTACCAGCCTTGAATCCAAGGGAACTTGTCCTGGCAACACTTCAATAAAAATCTCTGATATGAACAACCTTTAAGAAAATACACCAATTCGATCTATAATACCACGAAACTTGCTAATTAGGAATCAAATCAATACATATCTTCCTGTGATCTGTATGCCTTCTCTAGCGATACCAAACCATTTCACTGTTCTGCAAACTAGACAAGTCGCTCTATTGCTGAAGAGAAGCTTTCCTTTTCCGCCGAACAGGAGGAACTCCACGCTTTTACCCAAATCGCAATTACTGGAAAATTAACACTTTCCCTTTTATTAGCAGAAGCTATCTTTCAGATTATGATTATAAAACCATTTCACAATCAATCAATCTCTGTATATGAGAGTTTCCTCCTTCATGGAAAATTTAGAACTTTTGAAATCTTCAATCAAATCCAATGACTCAATTCATGCATATATGACTTGAAACAATGCGCCCATATTCCATTCGACATTATATTAATCGACCCAACCAGCACAAAACTCTGTATTTTTGACCCAATATCAATCATGTATATATATTAGCAGATTAAATATTCAACTCGAATCTGTTCAAGAATAAACGCCCACCAGACACCTTGAATTCACATTCATATAACCCAATACAGCAATGGTCCCACAACGAACCAAACAGCGTATGAATTCAACATTAATTGAATTTGATTAGAAGTTTATACAGCACACAGTGAAAACCAGAGTCACTATTGAAGCTGATTGCCGAGTAAATGAGGATAGTGGTTTATGTGAAGTCCACGATTTCAAAACAATCAACCACAGTTCTTGTGGGACATAGCGCTGGAGGGCTGAGTTTGACGTACGCATCGCATCTCTTCAGTGACAAGACCAGAGTTGCAATCTACATAGCAGCCACCATGCTGCCCGCAGGCTTCTGCTCTGAAGAGGATGTTCAAATGGGCGTTCCTCAATTGTTTGAAGAATATGAATTCGAATATGGGCTGGGTTCACACAATCCTCCCACCACTGCAATGGTTCGCAAGGGAGTCCAGCAGGACCTTTTATATCAACTTAGTACTGTTGAGGATGTGGCTATGGCATCCATGTTGCTCAGACTGGCACCGTGTTTAGCCTTCGCAACCGTGCGATTTGACGGGCCTGCAGAAGGAGGAGTGGGAAGAGTTCCTCGAGTATACATAAAAACCCTGCAGGACCGAGTTCTGAAAGTGGAGCAGCAAGAAGAAATGATTAAGAGGTGGCCCCAAAATAGTGTGCTGTGTTTGGATACGGATCACAGTCCTTTCTTCTCTGCAGCCGCTGCACTATATAGCATGTTACTCAACGTGGCCTCCAAACAACCATTAGTGAACCAATTACCTCGAAGCTGTTCCCACACCCCATGACATACTAAACATTCCTTTGTTATGTGAAGGCAAGCTTATATATGTGAATTCAAAATTTCAATTGCGCGATAAACAATGACCTCACACTGCCCAAGAGAGAAACACACAGCAACAATGATGTTGGAAGCACCAAAGTTGCATCCGAATAGATGACCCAATATCTAGATTGAGACCGACGGAGACATAACTAGGTAGTACATTTGATTCTAATGCCTTTCTCTACGTAAAGGTCATTGATGATTCAAGACCAATCAGAGATACAATGTCCACTGCTTTGCAGTCACCAGCATGAGATGGGAGATACAAAGAAATGCAAAGAATAACGCACACAACGCACAGTTCAACGCAATTCAAAGCAAATCCATTCAGAACTTGGACGGGCAGCGCACAGTTCAGAATGCAGTTCAACGCTTGGACAGCGTTATGATACAATTCAGTAGGCAGCGTAATGCACCATTACACTCATGAACCATTCAATACCATAACGTTCCATATACACTCATTCAATAGCAGCGTTCAAAAGGATATATCAGGCATTGATATCAGGCAGAAATAATTATGGTAGACAGAGTGGCGCAGCATCAATAATGGCCAAAAACGGTTATAGAGAGCGCACAGAGTGTATCTTGGACAGCGCTGGTCAGGCAGACATAACGCAGATAAAGGAATATGGAGGAGCAGCGCAGGTATATGCAAGAGGTGGCAGCTAAATTCTAGCTAAGAAAATATTCATAAGTGATGGCAGAAACCATAAAACAAATGGTTCAAAGAAATTATGCAGGGCAGGAATACGCCTGCTCTGATACCATGTTAAACACACATGGGAGCAAGAACAATAGGAAAGATAAATCATGTGAGTTCATTTTTTATTAACAGGAAGTATACATTTATAGTACATTGTTGTGACCATTGGGATTCACATCCCAAGGTCTCTTAGACTCCTTTTGTCCATTCGTCTTCCACACTAACCCATTGAGGATTAGGTGTCCAACAAGAATGGTTGTTTCCCAAGACATGAGATTGATTATGAAAACTGCTCGCATTTTATTTTATACCAAGATTACCAGATTCAATATCAGCCGAGAATGAGGAAACAACATCTTCACACGAAGGATTTTGAAAAGGGGAAGAAATATTGAAATAATATTCATCTTCATGATCCTCTACCTGTGTAATGTGACTACCTTGAACCTAATCGCAATTTAGACCAACAACTTGGAAATCAAGAGAGTGTGAAAAACTAACTAGTGTATAAAGAGTCATGGCATGTAGATGATAGAGGATAATGGAAATCCAATTTAGTGTCAAGAATAGAGTTATGAGTGTTAATAGCATCTTGAGGAATAAAAAAATTGGTTTTCACCATAGGCTTCATGAGCCATATGGGATTTCCTCTATTGAATTTGAATCGTGAAAAGTTGAAGGAGGATGAGAAGATGGATTAGGAATTTTATGTGTAGATTACCCAAGTTTATTATCATCACACAGAGGCACCATCATTAGAACTGGAAAAGGAAGAGGAAAAGGAACAAAAGGAATATTAGATTTCTCCTCTGATATTAGCGGTGTCTCATGATTTACAATAGTTGGGGAAGTAAAAACACCAAGAGGTTAGGATTCATCGTCCAAAGAGATGTGAACAAAATTCTAAAACGTTTTCTTAAATAAATCCAAATCTGTATCTTCTTCATGAAATTCACAAGAAAGGTGAAGGAATCAATCAGAGAAATCCTCAACTCATTCATTAGGCTTCATTCTTATCTAATTAATTCTTTTAAGAACATCTCAATAGTCATACCTATTAAAGGATTGATAAATCTCCTAGAGGAAGTGATGAAAAGAATGGATGGAAGAAGACGGGCATGGATCATAAATATTCATAGAAAAATCTTACAGATATTCATAATCCATGCATGAAAAAATTTCATTCGTCGAGCTTCATGTATTCAGTAAAAGTCCCAAGATACATGAATACAACAAGCATCACTAGCTCGAATAGTTGAGCATTGGAGCCACAACTTGCTCCCCAAAGGTACTAACTCTATCTCTCTAATGCCTTATGGGAGAAACCAAGGTGGAAAGTCCTTTGCTTGTACAATGAGGGTTTATATATAGCAAATGAGGTGACCATTCACCTCCCTTGTGACTCTTGGACTACCGTCATGATTGTTCGACTTCTCCATGACCCTTTGACTTCTTACATGACTTTTTACATTACAGGGATGACTGTTGGACTTCCACTTTTACAATACATTTTCCAATGTTGAATTACATACTCCATAAAATGAAGTGGAAGATGATAGTTGATGACATGACATGATATGACACTGGTGACATGGACTACATGATGACATCGTAGTGTCATGTCATTCTTTGTTGTTGTGTCCTTTCTATATTCCTGAAAGATGATACATGCTCTTCTTCTTCCACCTCCTCGTGCTTGAATATACAGAGTCTCCAATGTGGTATTAGTCTTCAACTATTGTTGCAAATTGATGTCCCTTTGCTTTCTCTTGATGGATCAACTTGTCTTTACAACTAAAAGGGTATCTTCTAGCATGGTCTCCTTCTCCATCTCCTTCATCATCATCTTGTCATGACATAATAGAATACCTATGAATGAAAAATACTCATGATAATATGAAATTAGTCCAATAAAAACCTAGCCTAATATGCTTCATAAAATCACTTGTTAGGGATGGAACTGGTAACTGATTGAGTGACTGACATGGGGATTTCGCATCTCCATAGGCTAAGGTCTGAGACTTAGGATTTAGACTCCACAATGCATAGTTCAGGATGGTCAGACTCAAAAGATTGCATAGTTGAGGGACTCAAGGGCTCAAGATGGATACTTAAGGCTTGAGACTAAAAAGTGCACAGTTCTAACGATATGGGCCAAGTGACTATGTAGCTGGGGAACTAAGGAGGTCAGGCTTGAGGCTTGAAATTTCCCAATGCATAGTCCAAACAGAAGAACAAGTTGGGAGATTGCGCAGTTGAGGGGTTTAAGAGGCTCAAGGTTGATGCTTGAGGCTTGAAGTTTCCAAATACATAGTTCAAGAGGCAGAGTAGTCTAAAGGATTACGAAGTTGTGTAGCTAAATGTGTTAGGATGGAAGCTTAAGGCTTGACACTGCATATTGTGCAATTAAGGCTGACTAGGAGGTGGAAATTGTGCAGTTATGGAGCTCAAGGGTCAAATATGGGACCTGTGACTGTGCAATGTGTAGTTCCAAGAGGTAAGGTTAGAGCTTAAGGGTTAATACTATGTAATTCGTATTTCAGGAAGGCTGAGTGAGGTCAGGTTTCCTGAGAGTGAGATTTTTCGGATGAGGCTAACTGTGGAATCAATGAGCGAAAGTGAACTAGGAAAAAACTTGAGCATGATCACACACTAAGAAAAATTTGAGATTAAAAATTGATCACTTAGAGTACATGAACAACATACTTCCCTCAATGTGATGACATTGTGATGACTTTCCCCAAGTGCAACACTAAAGGTACACTTTGTAATGAGGTGACGACACTTGTGCGATAATGCTTGAAAATTTGGAAATGAGTGTGAATCATGTCTACATGAAAAGAAAAACTATTAGGGTCCAACCCTAACCCCCTTATTTATGTAATAGGGTCGATTCATAGTTATAGTTAGTTAAAGAGTCAATAAAACCCATATTAATCATTGTAAGTGATTAACCTGCATTTAAAGAAGGTACAACAGTTAGTTGCAAATGGGCCATGGTATTAGATAGAAGGTATTACTAAGAACCATGGTACTGACCCATGGTATTCCATGTATGAATCCTATATAAAGGATAGAGACTCCCCTTGAGGAGTGTCGTGTCTTATTTTGTAATTAAGCCCAACTCTATTGGAGGTTGCCCCCTCAAAGAGGCAAGTGAACTTTGGTTTCCTTTCTAAATAATAAAATACATGATATTATTTCTTATTGCTCTATGTTCTAGGTATATTTCTTCCCATATTTGGTATTCTGGTATCTTCTCGCAGGTCAAGAGCATAACAATTAGTATCAAAGCACTTTCCAGGGCCGGTGGGATCTCCATTATTAGTAGAATTTTTTTTTTTGGTTAGACACGTGTTCTGGTGTCTTTAAACCACAGGATCTGTCATTGAGCGCATAAACCTATGGATTTGCGGAGGCATGCATGCAAGAAATACAAGAGGTGGTCACACTTGTTGGACTCCCTTGTAACCCCTGTGGGTACCCCTTCGAGTAGTAGCGCATTAGAAAGAACTACACACAGACTGTCTTCCAAGTACCCTCTGGGTATATCGGAAGCCCCCTAGGCTCCCTTGAAACCTATCCATAGATAAACTTTCAGCCATCTTGCTGCTACAGTACACCTAGAACAGCACTCGGGGAGATTACTCACGCGTACGATAGGGTAGTCGGGTTGTACGACTAAGGGTATTGTTGATCCTCCTTGGTTAGTGCCTTGAAAGATTGGACCAAGTACTACTGTTGGACCCTTATGTATATTGTGATCTGTAGCACCTGACACTCCTTGAGACCATAGTTCCATTGTCTCTTTGCTATATCAGTTCTAGCAGTTTGGGTTTTGTCGCATCAGAAACAATCAGTTCTGCCATTCAGATCTCTCAGATCTGCCATTCAGATCTATCAGATCCGCCAATCAGATCTATCAGATCCATTATTCAGATCTAGCAGTTTGGGTGTATAGCAGACGCAATAATCAGATCCGCCATTCAGATCTAGCAGCAAGGGTTTAACCACTGCCACATTCCTACTCATACTCTGCAGTTGAGGGTTTTTCCAACAGATCTGACTATTTGCGTGGCTCCTATACCTGGGCATGATTCTTGAAGGACATTGGGCAAAATTAACTTTTCTGGGAATCAGCGACTGTAGTATTCCTAAGCGAGGAGTAAAACTGCTTTTGAGAGTACAAAGAAAAAAAAAAGTCTGAGACCCTCCTCAGATGCTTATAGGAGACTTAGCCCATAATAATTAGGTCGATGAGCTGAGCAAGGTGGTACCATTCACTTGTTAGCATCAAAATTTCAGGTGGTCCCATTTTTTTTTTCACAGTAATGACAAGTGCACCAGATTGGTGCATTGTACAAACCAGAGCTCAAGCTATGGCCAATGAGAAGATCAAAACCCTTGAACAAGAGTTGGAGGGTTTAACGAAGTAGATCCAAACCTTAAGTGACACAATAGTCCCACTTCTATGGAAACCACCAACAGTCCCAGCTTTGACAACCCAAGTTGGACATGTATAAATTTGATGGCTCTCATGTGGCCATATGGCTAGCACAAATGGAGCAATATTTCACATTGAATCACATGAGAGATGATGCAACTACGCTAAGTGTGGGAAGCCTATAGTAGTACATACTGCTATGCAATGCCACTGACTTGGCAGATATTCTCAAAAGCCCGATCTAATCGCTTTGACCATGAATCTAACTTTTTGGGTCGTCTTACTAAGCTCCAACAAACAAGCATAGTGCAAGAACATATTAAATCCTTTGAAGCATTAGCCTTCCGCACAGGAGGTCTAGCAGATGAATTATACTTGGAATGTTTTATCAGTGGTCTCAAAGATGCCAAACAAGCCCACATCCGACTACAACACCCCGCCTCATGGCTAGCAGCTTTCAAGATAGCTCATGAAGTAGAACACGCGTTAGCGGCCCAGTCGACTTGTCCAAATTTCATATCCAAGGGACGCCCCACCCAGGCTCCAAGCACTACCCAAACACTTAAGGTTCAAAATGTGTCACTAGTAGAAATGGCAGAATGAACAAAGCAAGGATTATGTTACTACTATGATGAGAAATACTCCTTGGGGCATAAATGCAAGGAACCCCAATTCTTTCAAATTTATGCTACTAATCACAGTTCATCTAAGGAAACCCCACCATTTTAGGGACCAGAGGAGGAAGATGAGGACAACTAGCCAGATAATGAGCTCCCAGCAACATCTGAAGAACCAATTATCTCGCTTCATGCTTTGGCAGGAATTTCTTCTCCCCAAACTCTCAAAATCAGAGGTTTTATCAAGCATCGTCCTATACTAATCTTGATAGATAGTGGTAGTACGCATAACTTTATCCATCAAAGAGTTGTTGAAGCAATGCATTGTTTTGTTAGAGCAGTGTCTAATTTATAGGTCCAGATTGTTGATGGGGAGACAATGAAATGTGAAGGCCACTGTGAAAATGTCAAACTTCAAATGGGCAATTATCACCTAAAGACCCACATGTTTGCCATCAACATGGATGCGTGTGACAGTGTCTTGGGTGCTGAATGGCTCTGCACACTTGGCCCAATCACAATGGATTTATAGGAGTTATATATGAGCTTCAAGCAGAATAACCACATGCATACCCTCCGCTGACTCCAAGCAAGTGCTCCTTCTATCATCCACACGTTTAGGATGGAAAAATTGTTAAAAAAGGGCCACCATGGAGTTATAGCCCAATTTAATTCCATCCAGGCCTTCGAACCCACTTCTCTTCATATTCATCCTGAGATGCAACAGGTCTTAAACAACCATCTGTAGGTCTTTGACAAGCCTCATGAGCTTCCACCCTTGAGAGGGGAACATGATCATAGCATTACTTTGGTCCTAGGGACACAACCACCAAATGTGCGCCCATATAGATATCCCTTTTCCCAAAAGAATTAAATTGAAAAAATCATCAAGGAACTCCTAGAAACCAGTGTCATTCATCCTATCATTAGTCCTTATTCATCGCCTATGGTCATGGTGCATGAGAAATATGGGGAATGGTGTACGTGTCCATACTTCAAGGCCCTGAACAAGCTGACAGTCAAAGATAAATTTCCCATCCCACTTGTTGATGATTTGTTGGATGAACGAAATGGGGCTCAATTATTTACTAAGCTTGACCTTCGCTTGGGCTATCACCAAATTCGCATGAAAGAACTAGACACTCCAAAGACTGCTTTCCAAACTCATGAAGGCCATTATGAATTCTTGGTCATGCCATTTGGTCTTTGTAATGCCCTATCCACTTTTCAGAGCCTCATGAATCACATGCTCCAACCATATCTCAAAAAATTTGTCTTTGTTTTCTTTGATGAAATCCTCATCTACAACCTCACCTAGGAAAAACATCTTCAGCATGTAGATTTGCTCTTGCAACTGCTCCGGAAGCACAAATTATTTATCAAATTGTCTAAGTGCTCTTTTGGCATGGAAGAAGTTGAGTATTTGGGCCACATTGTGGGGCGTGAAGGTGTCAGGGTGGATCCCAAAAAGATCCAGGCAATGTAGGATTGGACTCAACCAAAGAACTTGAAGAGCTTGAGAAGATTTTTGTGTCTCACTAGCTACTATCACAAATTTGTTTGTAATTATGGTCACATTGCTAGACCCGTCACTCACCTTCTCAAGAAAAATTCATTCATCTGGAATGATGAAGAACAGCAGGCATTTATAGCTCTCAAACATGCCATGTGTTCCACTCCCGTATTGGCACTACCCGACTTCACCAAATCTTTTGTGATTGAATGTGATGCTTCAAGTACGAGTATTGGAGTTGTCTTAATGCAGGAAGGTCAACCCTTGGCCTTCACTAGCCAACAACTAAGTGGGACAAATCTAGGACAATCTACCTATGAGAAGGAGATGATGGCCATCTTACATGCAGTGGATACCTAGCGACCATACTTATTAGGGTGGCATTTCCAAATTAGGACAGACCATCAAAGCCTTAAAAAAAATTGGAGCAACACCTATCCTTGCCACAACAAAATAAATGGCTAGCCAAAATGTTGAGATATGATTATGAGATAAATTACAAGAAAGGGCGAGAAAATATCGTAGCGGATGCTTTATCACACCAATTTGAGGAGGACGACACCTTGCTAGTAATCTCTCTTCCCATTCCATAGTGGTGCTCATAAGGAATGGTTTTCACATCCTCTTCTCTCCCAACTCATTAATAAATTGTAGGTAGATCCAAATTCCATAGCAGGCTACTCTTCACAGGATGAGATTCTTCGCTACAAGGACAAAGTAGTGATATCACCAACATCCACCCTTTAAAGTCACATTTTGGCAGAGTTGCACTCATCTCCCACTGCAGGCCATTCAGGCTTTCATAAGACTTATGCTCACACTCGACGTTCATTCTTTTGGACAGGCATGAAAAAGGACATTCTTACTTTTGTAGCTAAGTGTGATGTGTGTCAGTGCCACAAAGGAGAAACAATCAAATCCCTAGGCACATTATAGCCATTGCCCATCCTTGCCTCAATCTGGATGGAGGTTTCTATGGATTTCATTACGGATCTTCCGAAGTTAGGTAACAAGTTAGTCATCATGGTGGTTGTGGACATACTTTCTAAGTATGCTCAATTTTGTGCCCTACCCCACCCTTTTACACTAGCTTTGGTTGCTCAATCTTTCATGGACTAAATCTTCAAATTGCATGGCATGCTCACTTCCATTGTGTCTGATTGTGACCCAATCTTCACCAGTAACTTTTGGCAGGAACTCTTCAGGCTACAAGATACCCAACTACAACTCAGTACTTCCTATCATCCCCAAACTGATGGTCAAACTAAAGTAGTCAACAAATGTCTGGAGACCTACCTCAGGTGTTTCACTTTAGAAAAGAAACATCTATGGGTACAGTGGTTACCTCTAGCCGAATGGTGGTATAATACTAACTATCATGCCACCACCAAAATGACTCCATATCAAGTAGTTTATGGTCAACTCCCTCCTTCACCTACTTCTTATATCTAGGGATGCTCGAAGGTACAAGCAGTGGGTCAACTCCTACAGAACCGTGCAACCATGCTGGCCCACCTCAAAGAGAATCTCCATCAAGCTTAAAACTGCATGAAGCAACAAGTAGACCAACATTGTTTAGAGCACCAATTTCAAGAAGGGGATCAGTTATTCTTGAGGCTGCAACCGTATAAGAAAACATCACTCAAAGACAAGGGTTGTCAGAAATTATCTCCAAAATTCTATGGACCGTATCAAATACTTCAACACATCAAAGAAGTAGCCTACAAGCTAGCCTTTCCACCTACTGCAAAAATCCATCCCATCTTCCATGTCTCATGCCTCAACAAAGTGGTTGGGAACCATTGTAGAATTTAGACCAGTCTACCGGAATTGGATGAAGAAGGTGCAATCTAGATCTGACCTGAACAGGTTCTTGACACACGAGAATGACACCTGCATAGCCACACGATCAAGGAAGTCCTCCTGAAGTGGAAGGACACCTCTCCATAAGATGTGACTTGGGAACCAGCCACTATTCTTCAGTAGTTTCTGTAGCTTCAACCTTGAGGACAAGGCTATTTTTATGGGGGAGGGCATGTTAGGGTCCAACCCTAACCCCCTTATTTATGTAACAGGGTCGAGTCATAGTTATAGTTAGTTAAAGAGTCAATAAAGCCCATATTAATAATTGTAAGTGGTTGACCTACATTTAAAGAAGGGACCACAGTTAGTTGCAAATGAGCCATGGTATTAGATAGAAGGTATTAATAAGAACCATGGTACTGACACATGGTATTGCATGTATGAATCCTATATAAAGGATAGAAACTCCCCTTGAGGAGCGTTGTATCTTATTTTGTAATTGAGCCCATCTCTATTGGAGGTTGCCCCCTCGAAGAGGCAAATGAACATTGCTTTCCTTTCTGAATAATAAAATACATGTTATTTATCATTGTTCTATGTTCTGGGTATATTTCTTCGCATATTTGGTATTCTGGTATCTTCTTGTAGGTTAAAAGCATAACAAAAACCATTTCCCCTTGAAACAGGCCAAAACTCCACTTTACACAATAAGTGATAATTCCCATGCCAAAAGACGACACCTGCGATATGACAAGAAAAGTGCGAACGATAGTGAAAAAAAACATGCTAGGACGAAGATAACATGAAAATGACATTAATTAAAGTGAACACAAGTGAAAAAATAGTCGTAAGCATGAAAATGACACTTTCAAAGATAAAAGTGAATCAAAGGCGACAGTTGAAGAAACTCACTGAAATAGAATTCGATCACAAAAAAAGTAAGGGACTATCAATGACTGTGTGTACTAACTACCGACATGGGCTGAATATTGCACAGGCACTATCTTAGTGGACTATGCCATGCTTGTTCAATATTGTGTCGAGGAATTATTTCATGAATGCATTACTTAATGAGCATGTGTGAGTAGGTGGCTTCAATACTTATGATCCAAAAGAAAGCTCAAAGACTTAGCAAAGCATTGACCAACCAAGAAGTGAATACGGAATAACCGATCGCAAGATCCACAGTAGGCTCTGAAATTCAAGTATTGGCCCAATTTTGGAGGGTGTTTTTCGCAACAACAACACTTGGTGACACACTGGTAGAAGTCCAGCTTCTCTACCTTAGTAAGTCTTTGTACAAGGTCTAGTTCTTTAAGAAGTATTGATTCATCATTTATACTACCCTAGCTTCCTCACTTACCCCATGAATACACATAGTCCACTCTATCCTTATCCTGACAAGCATAAGATCAATGATATCACAATGTTTTGAATCAGGAAAGGGTAGTATAGTTCACGAGATATATATTTTCAGAGTATAATTTTTCATCTCTAGAGTTGCTCCACTGCTAGGAGGCCTGGATAGTACCTCGACGGAGTCATTACAACAACAAAAAAATTTCCCCACTGCCAGCGAGGTTGGAAAGTACCCTGGCAGAGTCACTTGCTTCACCTCTCTTCATCATAAGCTTTTCTCTCCTTTCACATTGATTTATGTATTTATATGGGACTCTACATATGCACTTATTGATTTCATGGGAAAAATAGGGATCCTGACATATTGAGAGAAGGAGAGGTTTTTCCTTCAGAGAACCATATAAATACCTCTAATTTAGGTTTGCTCGTTTATGTTTTTCCCCTTTTCCTCTTCTACTTAATTGGATAAGCAAGGAGACACCGAGACATAAAGAACCAAGTAAAGGTGTAAGGTTTCTAGAATAGACACGGTTATCATGGTTCGACACAAATCTTTCCTTACATAATGATCGCATTTTCCGTCAGAACGTCATTGACCAAAAGGTGTAACCAAGATGGAGAAGAAGGACTAAAGGTCAACCAAATGTTGTGGTTTCACGAAGCCCTTTTATATTTGGCGATATTATCTCTCGAGCCAAAATGGTACACCCTTCATGCAATGTCTCATTAATATAACAAAAAATATATACACAATGAAACAAGAAAGAAAAACCAAAATAAAAGCAAAAGGAAGCTTCAACGAAAACATGATTTAATACAAAAGTGAGAAAACACAAGAAATACAAAGGAGAACCAATGCAAAATGAGTGCAAGAGAGGAGAAACTAGAATTCATCTAGTCCTACTCCTAAGCTAAATAGCCATAAGGTCAGGGTCAAGTGTAGCGAAACTTTTAGTTAATCCACTGTAGTTTCCCCCAACCTGCATACATAATGATGTGAGCAATTAAAACAAATATATAATAATGTGCAATGGAAAGGATAATATCTTGAATAACTTGCACAAAATTTTAAAGGTCTTGCTTGTCAACAGAAGGATATGTCATCATCACTACTTCTACCCAACTTGCAATCTTATCTTTTCGATGAAAATTATAAACAGACAAACCTGAAAATATTCTTGTGAATGGACCTTCAAGTGTACCATCCTTCTGAGAAAGCATGGCAAAAAATTTAAACTTGTTATTAGAAAAATGGCTTGCTACGTAAGATGCTTCCAGGAAATCACACATTGGATCGTGAAATTCAAAACAATCCTCTTGAAAACCCAGAAAACTTTGAAAACATGAATTTGCAATTAAAAGAGTGATATCAAGATGAGAATTGTGTGAGGGAAAATGAATCTGATTATATTAAAAGGGCTTGTAAAACTAGTGAGGCCCTAACATAACCATCGGTGAAGGTTGAAGTGCCTCATATGCTTGACAAGTATCTAAACAATGAGATAAAATATAAATTTTAATCAATGTGAAGCAACTATCATCGAATATACTAATGGGAACATGATAAAATGAAAGAAAGTTAATATTATGATCATATGGACCATTTGTGACATGAGATTCTCAATTAGAAGATAACAAAGACAGATCAGTTCGAACAATTTCACAAATGCTCTATTATTATAACCATCTTCCTCACATGTCACATATGACAAACCATTTTCTTGTAACTAGTGATAAACTGTACAAGGATCACAATCACTAAAATAATTGAAAAGGAATGTTGCTATAGAGAACATGTGAAACTAGTCAAGATGTAATGAATGAAAAGAGGAACCCGATTCAACAAATGACTCAAGCACTTGCTAACACTAAAGAGGATCTTTACTCCATGAAGACATTCACAAGAAAAACTAGAGGCTGATTATTCACCATAGAACTCAACACATATGAACTCTCCGGCCAAAGGTAATCTTCAAATTGATCAAGTTTGCGATTTTTCACATTTACAAAAGTTTTACATCCCAAACCTGAATTCGATACAAGACATTTGTATGATGATGGATTCATTACATAATTATGATCAGAAACTAGATCCTGAGAAATGGTAAAATTATAATGAGAAATCCAAAAATCCATTAAGAACGATTTTGCATCCAGTGAAACAATACAAATGAAATAATTGCGTGAGAAAATCTAGATATGACATGGCTCAAGAATTTTACCAGGATCACTATAACATGACAGAGCCATCAACGAGAGTTTAAGTGCCTCAAATTATTAACAAGTTACAAAAATTTGAAAAGATAGATAAGAACATTTCATAAACTAATTCAAATTTCAATTTGCATGTGGACAACTGCTATCGATTAAGTTAACATGATCACCATTATCTGGATCATAGCTATGTACGTCACTGGTTTGATTAGATTTTTCAACTTCAACAAATTGATTACTCAAGTCACAATATTCTTATAATTGTGTATCTAAACATGTATGGATCAGGGAAATCTCATGATCACACTGATTCGAATAGTTTCTCCCATACAAAACAAGAGATGATAAGGGATGGAATGGATGCTCTATAGTTCCATCACTTTCTTCTTCACCATGGATATTCTCACTATCCTGTGTCATTTGAAGATTCAACTCTTGATATAAAAAAAATTAAGAGCATTGAGAATCTTCATCACAAGTTCTTGCATTGTAAAGAGTAGAGCACAAAGGATAGGGAGGTTAAGAGGAAGAAGTATTCATAAGTGAATTTTCTTTGACCGAAACAAATTTAAGATATAAATCTTTCGAAACTGAATATTCTTGAGAAAATTAAATATCAATTGGTGTACCTGGGGATTCATCATCATATGTATCAACGAAGTCATCCTCATCAGAATGATTCTTTCCAAAGAACTAATATTTATTAGGAAAATTGATTGCATTTTATTTACTACCAACATTACCACTTGCAATATCAACCAAGAATAAGGAAACACCATATTCACACAAAGTATTTTGAGAAAGGGAAGAAATATTGAAAGAATCTTCACATACTTTTTCCTTTACCCGTGTAATGTGACTAGCTTGAACTTGATCACAATTTAGAACAACAACTTGAAAGTCAAGATAGTGTGAAAAACTAGTTGATGGAGTATATTGATCAAGAAGATCACGATACAAAGAGTCATGGCATGTAGATGATAGAGGATAATAAAAATAAAAATCATATTCAATACTAGATTGATGAGTGTTAATACCATCTTGAGGAATCATGAGCCATTCCGGGGTTTCCTATATTGAACTTGAATTTTGAAATGATGAAGGAGGATGAGAAGATGGATTAGGAATTTGATGTGCAGATTTCCCAACTTTATTATCATCGCACGAAGGAAACCTCATCGAACTGGAAAAGGAGGAGGACAGGGAACAAAGGTATATCATATTCCTCCTCTAATATTAGGGGTGTCTAATTATTTACAAGAGATGGGGAAGTAGAAACATCAGGAGGTTCAGATTCACTGTCCAAAAAGATGTGAACCAAATGCTCAAACTTGTGCTTAAAGAAATACCAATCAGTACCTTCTTAAGGAAATTCACAACAAAGGTGAATGAATCAATCGGATAAATCCTCAACTGATTCATTAGGCTTCATTCTTAACTCATTAATTCTTTTAAGAACATATCAATAATCATAACTGTTGAAGGCCTGATAAGTCTCCTAGAGGAGGTGATGAAAGAATGGATGGAAGTAGATGGTAAGGTATGATGCCATCGATTAACATTACCTTCAAGGGTGAGGAAGAAAGCCACACAAGAAAAATCTTCATCATTGAGTTCATAATATTCACAAAATTTAAGCAAGTTATAAATGTGCTCGATAATGGGTGCTCCATCCTCACCATAAAACCTCAATTGAGATAAGTGATAAAGAGGCTCATTGGGGATTAATGGTTTACTAGGTGATAGATTAGAAAAACACCCTGGGAGTATGATTTCAGGATGAACCATTTAAGATAAGATATTTAGAATAGACTGAATGGACATAGCTTGTCATCTGGCCCTCCTTCTAGTGCCATTTGTTGACAGTGCTTGTTACCGGGAATAGTGTCCACTCGGATGCTGCTATTCCCACTAAGACTGGTAGCTATCTTAGAAACAAACAAGTAAATTCTACTTTCTTTTTCCTTTATGAAAATAGATAAGAGTGGAACTAAGGAGACCAACCTTAGTCTTGCGCTTGATTTCCTCGTTTGATTCCTCTCCTTCCTGATAGAGCTTCGCCGCTTCTTCTTCGTCTACCCAAATTCAAAGAGCACCTGTGGAATCACAACAACATACTACTATCGAAGAACAAAGACCTATATTCATAAATAACACAGGACCAAATGTGTGTTAACCATAAAAATGCATATATAAGTAAACATACAAGAATATGGAGGAAAACTTGAATAGCTTTATTAAGATGAAATGTAGCAAGAGGATTACAACCATATGTTCTGACCCAGCATCATCCTCCAGCTAGAAAGCCCTTCTTCACCTCAAGTAAGGCTTAGATCACCTAACACTATGAATATATGCCAGAAAACCAACAACACTTCTCTACAAGATACAAGATTCCAGCCTCTGGATCTCTGTGATGAGGGATCCATATATAGATGATTGTAGGGAGGTGAGTCATATTTTTGGGTCTTGATTAGTGTCCTCTCTCTGATAGTTCCTGCTTCCACTTGGAGAATGATGATCTCTTACTCATCCTTGGTCGAAAACAGAGAGGCAAGTGTCAGAGGGGAAGCTCCTGGAAGATTCCATGATCTTCCACCTTGCATTTTGTCCCTGCCATTTGTCCATTCCCGACCATCGCACCCTACAGAGGAGAAAATCAATATGCATCGCACCCTATACATTGGGAAGGTGATATGCATCACACCCTCTGCATTGAGTTTTTAGTATGGTCCAGTTTTGACCATTTATGAGTAGTTTTCAGTGGAGAACGTTTGGGAGATGATGTAATCAGTTGACCTTGTTCCTTTAGGCAGTGAAGCAACACTTTTAGGGACTTAAGAGCCCTCAGTTTATGTACATTTGCGATTGGGGTTGAAGTGCCCAAAAATGTCTATAACAATGGTCATGTTCCCAGCTCGACAGTTGATGTAGGCATCGACAGTAGCCAACCAGGGTCTTCCTAAAATGAGAGGATACCCAGTGAGCTTTACCTTTGGCTGGAGAACTAAGAAATCAGTAGGGTACTCGCAAGAATCAATGGAGACCATCACATCTTCCAAAATCCCCTCAGGGGTCACAGTGGAAAGGTCTGCTAACTGTAGCACAGTTGCGGTCTTCCTCAAGGAGCCCTAGAGATTGAGTTTGAGCATTGTGTCATTTGTCATCACATTAATGGCAGCTCCAAGATCAATCACGGTGTGTGGGATCATGGTGCCATTGATGTGGACATCAACTACTGGGCTTCCAGGGTCTAGATATTTTGGACAGATTACCTGCCCCAACATCAGGTCGGATAGCTTCCCTATGACATTGATGTTTGGGGCTTCTCTCTTGCGCCTTCCTGGATGCCTAAAGCACTTCTATTTGATAAACGTATTGTAGATAGGCACATATTTTATGGCTTGGAGAAGTGGTACCTTCACACATAAATGTTTTAATTCCCCCAGGAGTTTAGTTTCTTCTCGGGTTGGCTGGATTGTCACAGATAATCTCTCGGGAAAGGGTGGAATTGCTTTAGGTACACTTTCCTCTTTATCTTCCTCAACCTCCCTGGGTGGTGGCTGGCTATCTGGGAGAACTTTCCCAGGTCACATGTTAATTTCCTGAATCTCCACAGCATAAGTTGGGCATGATGGTTCGCCACGATACACTAGTTGAGCCTGTCTGTTGTTTGGGTTTGGATTTGGCTAGGCAGGAATTTAGGGTTGCTTTGGAGGAGCAGGAGGTAACAGTTGTGGTTGGGCAGGTGGTGGAGGCAAAAGAGTGAGAAGAGAGTTGTATTGGGGCCTCCACCCCTGATGAGGTGCATTCCACTGAGGTGGCGGCTGAGCATAGGATTGAAATGAATGGTTGGTTTGTTAGGCATAATATTGGGATTTGAAGGACCAAGGAGGAGGCATGGACGAGGAAGGATGAGCAGGGGGGCCTAGGAAGGTATGGAAGTGACTTGGTTGGGTCTGTGGTATGCTTGCGATGTCCCTTGCATCCCCTACTTGTATGGTCTAGGTCCATGCGGCCTCCTTTGGTTTATGTAATAGAGCAATTCAGTCACTCCCTCAGCCCCTTCATATATAGCTTTATTTCTGGGTAAGGAAGGGCACTTATCTATAGAATTATTTTCTTCACAGATTGAACAAACCTCTATAGAGTTCAATGGGCATTCGTTCCTAGGATGCCCCCTGGCGCATCTAGGGCAAAAAATGGTGAAATCCCTCTCTGCTTCTTCTTGTTTCCTTTTGATATGCAAGGTATCCAACTACATGGCAAGAGTCTATAGCATCTCACTCTTGAGGTCTTTCAGAATGTTTCCAATTTCTCCTTTAATGGATGAGTTAGAGGAAGAGGCATTGGCTATGGGTTGACTCCCCCTACCTTTCTTTCTGGTTGCTCTAGAATGGTTCCTAAAAACAGTCTTTATGTCCTCATAGGACAGTTGGTAGATGTCTCCCCTGGCCGGTAGATGTCTCCCCTGGCCAGTAGATGGAGAGTGCCTAAATATCTTCCCGAATTCCCTTGAGCAAGACCAGCTTCAGAGACTCATGGTCAAGTGTACACCCGACCGTTTTGTAACTGAGCTAAAACCTTTCCTCATAGTCTTCCAGGGGCTCATCACTTCCTATGGTCATTCGGAAAATTTCTTCTTTAGTATCTTTTGACCTACAATAGTCTTGATACTTGTTGTTAAAGGCTTGTTACATCTGAGCCCAAGTTGTGATGCTATTGCCAGGTAATCCCATGAACCAACACAATGTTGCATCCTTGAGAGTAGAAGGGAATAGTTTCAACTTTTGCTAATCTTCTGCATAGTCATAGGTTTGACAGATAATAGAAAACGCAAACAAAAAGGTGTCAGGATCTTCTGTAGTCAGACCATGGAAATGAGTTAGGGCGGAAGGGCTTATATTCTTCATTTTGGTGTCCCCATTGGTCTCCTGAATGGGAAAGGTACCCTCTATTCTTTCTCCATTCCCCCTAGCATTTCTGTTTTCAACCATTGGCTCCGAAGGAAGGTTTTCGTCTTCTTCTTCCCCTATAGATTCTTCAAATATGTCTGGCTGTTCACCTAAGGGTTCTTCTTGATTGCAGCCACTGAAGAAGAGAGAAGGTTGGCTGTGTGAAGCAGTGGGGGTGTTGGGAAATTTTTTTCCTGAATTATCTCTATTCCTACGAGACATGAAAGGAAATCTTTTTGGTTGGTTTTTGTTTCTTTTTCCCCACATTGATAGTACCTGGAAAACTAAAATTGATTGAACAAAAAAAATTGCAACTAACTGAAATGAACTTGATAAAATGAAATTTGCATAATTGAAGAAGAAAGCAAAGAAATGCAAAATTGAAGGAAAAGAAAGGACTAGTCTACTTTTGCTGAAATAAATTATTAGCAGAATGTTGCAATAGGAAATAGAAGAAAGTAGTAATCACATAATACTCTGACGCTTCGCTGACAATGGTGCCAAAAAGTAGTGAGCACCATTATTTTAGCAATAATGCTGCAACTCTTAGGCTACCTACATTACTCTTATCAACCTGGTAGTTTGTAACAAACTTGGAAGTGACGGTGTTGTATGCACAAGTACGAGTTCTTACTGCAGGTTGTCAAGCTCTATATGTGATGAAAGGAAAAAGAGAGATTACTCTACAGATGCTATTCTACTTGCAGAAAGGAAGACTGAAATGCAAAGCAAACCAAGTAAATCCTAATTAACCAACTAATCCTACTTTTGTAGAAAGCACTATGAAAACCATGAAAAGAATTCAATTCAATACTCAAGCAAGTAAACAACATCTAACTAAGCTATTTCTGGAAGTAAATGAGCAAAAAACATCTTTTTGGATTTTTATGTATTTTTATGTTAATTTGACATGTATGTAATTTATTGTTTGTGAATGTGGCAGGGAGTAGGTGGCGATGGAGGGTGGTTCTGGGACTTGAGAGGATGTACGATGGTGTGTATGGGTCCTAGGAGGTCTCAAGTGGCCTTCTGGAGGCTTTTCCCACACTCAGCCTTCAAAAGGAAGCCTACAGGAAAATCTACAGGAGGACACAGGAAATCTACAGGAGGAAAAACAACATTCTAAATGAGGCTTACAGGAGGAGGATGAGAGTAGTTTTCAATATTTTGAGGGTGTGAGAGTGAGTGGAAAAGGTGGACGAAGGTTGTAATGAGGTGCTAGGTCACATAGGGTCTACCAAGAATCATTAGGAGAGAAAGAGATGATGGGGTTTTCTCAAGAAGGGAGGAAGAAGTTCTATGGAAAAAGTAGAAAACTAAGGCAGAATTGAAGGGAGACTTGGGTGACCTGTAGGGAATGGATCAGATGGAGGATGGGATGGCTGATAGGCCGATATGCTGCTAGAAGATATTTTTTGCATAAATAACTAATAGTCAACCAATGAGATTAAGCAAGTAATGGAATAAGAGCATCTAGGAAAACAGAGTTTTGCATCAAAATAAACTATGATCTATGAAAGGAAATGCTGAGAACTACTGAAAGAAAGGAAAGAATGAAAGAAAATTGTTCTAAATAAAGAAATGAGCATGATGAAGAAGTTCTGAAGCAAAGCAAAACTAGACTATTAACCAACTAAGAAGCTGCAGAAACTAGAAGTCATGTGAATGAGGAAAATCTATGTTTTTGGGGCAACAAGAGGATCTTAGCCTCAAATCATAGTCCCAAAAGGAGGAAGAGAGGCCAAGGCTCTATTTCTAGCCTTTTGAATCTTTCCTTTATCAGTACTTAACCTGCTATACAAAGCACAAATGGAAGGAAACTAAATTGAATCATCACAAGCATCCTATTCTTAACCATAAAAGAAATGCATCTAACAGCAACCTAATCTACAAACTGAAATAAAACATACAAATACAAGTAAAGAGGAGCTTGGTAGCTTGGATTGGACCCTAATGCAAGAGCTTCATCCCTATGAGGTAACTCAGTGCTAGCTCAAAAAGGATTCCATCTTTATTTCCAACACAATAACAAGATTACGTGGAACTATCAAAATAATAAGCTCGAAGTTGGAACAGAGTTTACATAAGCCAAAATATAACAAAAATCCAACAAAATTCTGACCCTAGTGAGGCCCTAGGCCTCTCTACTTATGCAAATGAAGCTACCAAAAACTTCCTTAAAATCATGGAGGTTTGGCTACCAAAACTCGAGATAATCATCAGTCATCCTTCACTTGCTCGGTTGCCTTCTAGTGCATGAATTGGCTACTTGTACTCCGAGCTGAATGAAGGGGAATTCTATGTGAGGAGTAATAAATGAGGGGGATTCCCTCCTATAAGTCCTCTTCTTTGTCCACTTCAAGTTATTGCTGCCATTTGTCCATTAGATCCTTGACTTTGACCTCAAAACTCATCAATAATCTACATTAAACACATGTTATACCTCATGGCATCATAACTAACTCAACTCACTCTATAAGCATGAATATAATCAAAAAATTATACAATAAGATAAGATAATGGTTGATTTGACTAGGTTAGGAGGTAAAATGAGCCCATATAATTACCCATTTATGAGGCTCATCAAACATAGACCGAGATTTCCCATAAATGTCATGGCACCAATCTTTTTGAAAACTCCCTCTTTAGGGACTTCTCCTGACAACTTGTTAAAAGAAAAATTCAAGTGATGGAGCATTGTGATATTTTCTAGTGATATGGGTATTCCACCCGACAAATTGTTGGAAGAGAGATCTAGGTCTTGAAGGCTTAGAAGATCTCTGAGGGATAATGGAATTGGACCTCCAAGTGCGTTGCAAGAAAGATTCAAATATTCTACTTCTTGGCAACTTCCAAGTGCATTTGGAATGTAGCCAGTTAATTGATTTGCAAAAATATCTATAGCTTGAAGCTTATTGAAGTTTCGTAGTTCTAAGGGTACATGACCATGTAATAAGTTGTTTGAAAAGTTGAAATAGAAGGCTAAATTTGCAAGGCCTGCAACCTGTGGAGGTATGGGCCCAATAAGTTTGTTGTATGATAGATATAGTAGTAGTAAGTTCACACATTTCACTAAATTTGTAGGTATATTTCCTGATAACATGTTATGGTTAAGATATAAATATCTTAGCTGCTGGAGGTTGGCCATAAAATCAGGGATTCTTCCACAGAGATTATTTCTAGAGAGAGATAAGAGCCCTAAGCTTTTTAGTTTCCCAATTTCCATAGGGATGTTTCCTTGTAAATTATTGAAATCCATATGTAACCTCTCCAACTTCTGAAGCACATTAGTTGAAGAAGGGATTTAACCTGTAAAAGAATTACTTTCTAAACTGAAGAATGTTAAACTAGTTAGGTTTCCAATTTGTGGAGGTATTCCTCTTGCTAATTCATTGAAACTCAAGTCTAAGGAGAAGAAATTTGCAGAGAGGTGGCCTATAGAAAATGACAATTTCCCTGTGAGATTATTTTGGGATTGTTAGGTAGCGAAGGTCCCGTGTACCATTTTTGGGGCTGAGAGCCTATAAGTTAGGATGAAAATATTATAAACCTCTAAAATATGTGGATCACGAAATGTAATAGGTCGAGTCAAAGGGTTGTCCACCCAAGAAATAATATAGAATAATAGGAAGTTAGTCAGCCTGCCCATGGTTCGCGGACCATGGGAATGTATAAATAGAGCGAGGCTCTAAGGGTAGAAAGTCGTTTTCAGGTTCTGAATGAATCTTAGTGCCATGGGTCTATGAGGATAGGATATGCTACGTTTGTAAGTTCGAGTCAAGGGTGTTGGTGGGTAGATAGAGTCTCTACAGCTCTGTACGCAGAGTCCTAGTAGAGTCCACAGTTGTGTGCATAGACCCCTATAGCTGAGTGTGCAGGGAAAATCTGGTTGTATTGATGAAGAGTTGAATAAAGATAAGTTCTTTTGAAATAATGTGTTGAATCTAAAATATTGTGGATCTAGTTAATTTATGGTTTATATTTCTGCTGGATCTGTATGCTTATGCTTATGTTCTGAGTTTATGCAAACTTGTACCTCTTTTGAATGCACACACTAGTTATCTCTATTAAATGTTTGCTTAAAGACTGTAACAAGTAGATCTAATCTATAAAAACTCATTAAGTAGTAAGTATTAAGGAAGTTCCCTATTCTGGATCTATGCGGAAGTAGAGTGGTGTGAGGCCATCAAACGGCGCACGAACCCTCCCGACCACATCAAGACATCCCAAGGGTGCGGAAACTTGGTTCTAGCACCCATGTTATAGACATATTTAGGCACTGCGACCCCAATATTGTATGTCGATAAACCAACGGCACTCTAACCCCTAAAAGTGTTGTTTCATAACCTAAAGGATCATCGTCAACTAATTACATCATTCCCCAGAAGTTCCACTTGAAAAACCACTCAGAACTGGCCAAAACTGGACCATAATGACTTATCCACTATTAGGGTGTGATGCATACTAACTTCTACACTAGCCAGGTGCGATGCATACTGAAGAGGCCTTCGATGGGGTGCGATGAGAAAGAATGGACAAATGTTCGAAACAGTTTGCTAAGTGGATGCTCATGAAATCTTCTAGAAACTTCTCCAATGACACTTGCCTCTCTAAATTTTCCCAGGGATGAGTATGAGATCCAAGAAATCTCCAAGTGGAACCAAGAAAAACAAGTGGAATGACACTAATCAAAAACCCAAAGATGACTCACACCCTTGCAGATCTCTATAAATAAATCCCTCATCTGAGAGATCTTGAGGGTAGAATTTTTTAATTTGTAAGGAAGTGATGATAGTTTGTCTTTGAGAAAGAGCGTTGTATTGTTGGGTGATCTTGCTTTTCATGAGGTGAAGAGGGCTTTGATGCTGGGAGGATGATGCTGGATTAGATAACTAGGTTGTAATTCTCCCTTCTACTTTAATAAAGTTCTTTGAGTTTTCCTCCATACAATGATGTATTTGTGAATCTTGTTATTTGTGAATGCAATTGTATGTTCAATGTATTTCTGATTCTGCAATATTTATGATATAATAGATTAAGATGCTTTGATGGTGTTTTGTTACTGTGTTTCTATAGGTACTCTCCAAGCAGGATAAGTACGGAGAGGAGTTGCAAGCTTTGTCAAGGGGGAGAGAGATCAAGCAAGGAGTTAAGCGGAAGACCTAGGTTGGTTCCTTTGCCTCTCTCTTATCTATCATACATAGAGGAAATCACAAATTGCTTTGATTGTTTGTTTCTAGGATAGCTGTCAATCCTAGAGGGCTAGCAGATCGAAAAGACACTAGTTTTCCTAGAAGCAACCCCCCCTGCTACCTCGGGTGAGACCTCGGTCCGCGCTCCGGGGGCTGTTGCCGAAAGCGCCGGTAGTTGCGGGATTTGTTTAGCTAAATAACTCTTCCAAACCTTGGTCAGGCCCATATAAGCCAAAAAATGGTTCCATTGTTGGGACCAAGATCTACCTAAGGGATGTCTGATTGTGGAACACTAGAGTCTTACAGGGAAAGAATTTGAGGATTGAGGGGATTAGGAGCGGTACAAGTTCATAGTACATCGACGTGCAAACCAAAGGTTAAAAATGACGAGCACGATCCAGAACAATTTTGGTTCGTGGTAACAACAGTATGGGAAGCACACGGAGTTATGGACGATAACATCAAAAAGGCTACCTTAGTTAGCGCACTACAGGATTGAGCACTGACATGGTATATAAAGTACTCAAGTGATCACCTGAATGTGGGGACAGCAGAGATCTGGGCCGAATTGAAGAAATAATTTAGCTATCTAAAGTCAGAAACGCAGTTGATCATAGGGTTCAAGGAGATAGCGATGATGCCTAGTGAAACCCCATGGGATCTAGACCAAAGAGTGAAAGGTACAATCCGCGAGGTGAACATGACACTGTCAAATGCGCAACACTGCACGTGGTTTGTAGTGTCATTGACGCCACATCTGAAGATGGCTTTGTCATAGCAAAAGGTCTTAACCCAGGCTGAAGCATTAGAGACAACGATGAGGTTGTACAAAACTCTGATACAGGATCCGGGGTTGGGAGTTCAGCAAATCCAAGCGCAGATACAAAACCTGTGTTTGCGAATGAAGAAGTTAAAATAAGAATAGGCACTTTTTTTAATTTTGTGGAAAAATCTGTGAACAGTTTTGAAACCAACATTTCAGACTAGCTTAGTGAGTCCATCATCAGGGCAATGAGATTTGTCTTTAAGAGAGAGCATGAGATTTCAGAGCTTTATTAATAGTTATTGATTTTTTTTTTCTTTTTTTGATGTCTTTTTATGGGTCGGCATATAAATGTAATTTAATTAATATTATTTTATTTATTAAATAATATTAATTTAAATTATTATTATTTATTGAATTTACTTATTAATTTTATATTATAATATATATATATATATATAATATATATATATAATAATATTATATATATATATATAATTATTATTATAATAAGATCTATGTATTAGTATTTAATACATATACATATATATATTATATATTATATTCATTTAATTATTGTTATTATTTACATATGTATGAAATATTATTATTCTATTTATTATATTATATTATTATAATATTATTATTATTATTATATGATTATTAATTTGTTTATTGATTAAAAATTAATTTATTAAATTTGTTTATTATTTTATTAATGAATATATGAAAATTTTTGTTAATGCTTTTTTATTTTATTCAGTAGGGGTTTCCAGGTTTTACTTAACTTTAGACCGTCATCTCTATTCATGTTATTGGAGGATTTTTCGATTTCAATTTCTTCCTTCACCCTTCTTTTTAAATAATGGTCTTCCTTGTGAATTAATCTTGCTTGTTCCATGCAAATATAGTGTGAGGAAGAACATGCATGCTCAGCTAGACCTAATTTTTCTGACCTATTTTTTGAAATATCACTAATATGCTCTTTTAGCCTAATGCCAAATGATCTCCCTATTTCACCTATATATATTTTGCCACATGAGCAAGGAACTGAGTATACTCCTTTGTGATTTTTTGGGTCTATTAGGTCCTTGGCAGAATCTAGCATGTTTTTGATGGTGTTAGGGGGTATGAAGGCAACCATAATGTTATGCTTGGTGAGAATTCTGGCTATTTTTTCTGTGGTTCCTTTAATATAGGGTAAGGAGATTCTAGGAATTGTGGTGTATAATGTGTAGAAGCCAGGGGCATGATCAAGATCATTGTCTGGTCTTTGTGAACTATGTGGCAACAGGGGGACCAACAGCCTTGTGACTAGAGGCACAAGTAGGGCCAAGCGTGACAACCCCACTCTAGTGCACAATCTGTCAGGTGGGAGGAAAGCACAACATGAACAACTATCATCTACTACCAAAATTCAACCAAACCCCCCAGCAGCTATTTTGCAACTTTTGCAGATCGATGGGCCACCAGGAAAGAGACTACTGTAGTTATCAATTATTGATGGACCAATCATCTGCCTACAGAATGCAGACTAAGGCATAAGGTTGGGATCTAGCTACAGTGATAGTGCGCGGTGGTTTCCAGTGATGTGGACAAGGATGGGGCAGAATGGGGCCAAGAAGGGGTCATGGGTAGCTAATCTATTACAACTATTGAGGACCAAGACACTATGTGTGCGACTGTACTAACTAGACCAGAATATCATGCCCTTACTACGAGCAATTCGACCATGAGCTTATAGATTGCCCCACACTGATAGTGTAGATTCATGAAAAAAGGGCAACACAACCTACGACGACACAGGATGTGCAGATGATGAGGTTCGAACCCTGCGAGGAAGACCCCAACATGAACATGGTACTCAGAAGTGGCATGGTCATAGGAGAGGATAAGGGGAAGTTAACCAAGGAAGACAGAAGAGTTCACAAGGAGACATGTTTGGAAGCTAGGGAAAGCTTCGCAGAGATCTCTAACCCAGGTAGTAGGGATCAACTCGAGCCAGAAAGGGATCCCTCGATGTTGACTACCTTTTCAGAGACATGCATGAAATTACTTCGCGACAATAGGGCAGTTAAGTGCTTTCAAGAATTGATAAATAGATGCGTAGGGTCGAGTGAACCTCGCGTGGTTTGAAAATTGGGAAAAAATGCATCGCGGACTGGGCGGGAAATGCGATTAACAGCGCAGATTGGCGACGATGAGATGGATCAGATCATTCTAGACTTGGGCTTAGATGCAAATGTATTACCTAAATAGACTTGGGAGTGCATGGGCAAGCCCACACTACAATGGTCTCCTATTCAACTGCGGATGGAGAACCAACATAAAATCCTGCCCATGGGAAGATTGTAAGGAATTACGATAAATATAGAAGGCATGATCACCCAGAAAGACTTTGAAGTAATAGAAATTGTGGATGAAAGTATCCCTTACCCTGTGTTGTTGGGGATAGACTGGGCGACCGATATGAATGGGGTTATTAATTTAAAGAAGCGGAAAATGATATTTGAGAAGAAGTTGCTCCGCGTAATCATTCTGCTAGATCCAGCTGAAGGGCCGTGTTACACTGAACCCATGTGCAACGAAGGGAGTGACAATGAATTATATTGTATTTACAAAATTTTTGCACAAAATCTAGAGTGGATCAAGCCAACGGAGGAACGGAGAATATCGTGGGGGCATGCAGAGTCTTGCACCGAAGATTTAGATGAAGAACACAAGTGATGGCATAACCTGTTGAACGAAGTGACCACATTACACTATAGTATGATGACTAAATCGTTGTATTGCATTAGATCTCAAGATCGCGAACTGCCGATGTATGATGGGCTGACAACAGTAGATGAATTCCTGATCAAGTTTGAAAGTGTGGTACCAGAGCACCAATGGTTTGATGCGTTGAGATGGGCATTGCACGTGACACCTACGCGCTGGTGGGGCACACATGAAGGAACCTTTGAAAATTAGCACGGCTGTAGGCGCATGATGCAGATAAGATTTGGGAGGCTGGAACTACGAGTAACTGAGAAATATGATGGACAGGATGATCTGTGCATGCACCTTACCAGATGGGTCCAAGCCTATGGAGAGCAGCCTCAACCGAAGTGGCTACACTTATTTTATCATACCCTAGATGTCATTCCAAGGAACTAGTATACTAAAACAAAGCTCCGACATGGCACAGGCAAGTGGGATATCCTGACTGAAGGGTTCCTATCAACATTCCTCTTTGAAGATCAATGGATGGATACAGTCAACGATGCATTGCAGATTGTGAAGGCCACTATTTTCAAAATACCACTAGAACCAGAAGAAATCGTGCAGTCAGATTGGTCGCGACAACTGAGCCAAGCTCTGGAATGTTACAATGTGCAAGTAGAAGATGATGAGGATGACCCTAGAAACATCAATATTCTGGAAACAGAGGGGAGTCGCATGTTAGAGAATTATATATTACAAAGCAATGGAACACATAGAATATAGCAGAAATATAAACACAAAATGCATAAAACCAGAGAGACACAGATATACATGGTTCACCCAGTTTGGGCTACGTCCACCCCGAACAGCTAGTCCTTCCTTTCTATTATCTAGCAAAATGAAGAGACACAACCTACAACAAATCCATTGTAATATCCTCTGTTTTCTTTCACAGTCTCACCTCTCTATTTCTCGCTCAAATAATACACATCTATTACACAACCTCAAATACAATGCCCTCATACAAAGAGAGGGGTTGCCTTATAGGGCAAAAAACCATAAACTAAACATAAGTTCTACTATCAAATCCTCTGCCTAATGAACGATCCAGATTGACTAGAAATTACTATACTTTTACAAGGAAATTTTACATCTGTTTTTAGCTTCTGGGGCGTTGCCCCCGAAACCCCTGCCAAGGGACCGCTAGCCCCAGAACCCCCCAGCCAAGGGGGATTGGCCCCCCGAAACCCCACAGGAGGGACAAGTCCCCCCGCACCCCCCCGCATGGAGGGGTGTACAAACTTCCTAGTGTATACATCCGGCTGAAGAAAAGACCTCTGAATAATCATGCTCCACACCCAACATCACGAGGTGTGCGGACCAGCAATCGAGGATCTAGACATCACCACGCTGCTGAAAGTGAAACAAGTAAATATTGGAACGGAGGAACAACCGAAATATGCAACGCTTGGGGACTATTGGGATGATTCCATGGTTGAAAAGGTCATTGAGTTGCTTCAAGAATATCAAGATTTATTCCCAACAAAAGTCACGAAGTTAAAAGGGATCTTCGGTGACCTGGGAATGATGAAGATAACCCTGAAGCTAGATGCAAAGCTAGTTAAGCAGCGGCCTCACTGATTGAATCCCAAATACAAAGAAAAGGTCTGCGAAGAGATGGAAAATATGCTTGCAATAGGAATAATTGAACCAGTAGAGGAGTTCGATAATAATTGAACCAGTAGAGGAGTGTGATTAGTTAAGTCCTATGGTTGTGTAGGAGAAGAATAAGAATGGTGAAATTCACGTCTGCGTGGATCTCAGGAAGCTCAATGATGCATGTGTTAACAACCCATTTCTGACACCATTTACAGACAAGGTACTGGAAAATGTGGGTGGACAGAAAGCCTACTCCTTCACAGATGGTTTCTTGGGGTACCACCAAATCAAGATCGCACCAGAGGATAGGAATAAAACAACTTTCACCACCGAATGGGGCTATTTTCAGTATACGGTGATGCCCTTTGGACTAAAGAACGTGCCAACGATATTCTCACACATTGTGGTAGCTGCATTCAAGGAATTATACACAAGTTCTTAGAGGTATATCTTTATGATTGGACCGTATTCAAGCTAGTTAAGAAACATACCACGAGCTTACGGTTAATGCTAGATACTTGTTGATGGCACTAGATTTCGCTAAACCTGAACAAGTGTACTGTCCTCATCCCTTTCGGGAACCTGCTCGGCCATGTGGTTTGTAAGCAAGGTCTGATGATGGATCCAGTGAAGATCGTTGTCATACTCAATCTGCAAGTGCTGTGAAGTGTCAAACAATTGCACGCTACACTAGGACACACTGGTTACTATCAAAAATTCATAAAAATCTACGCACAAATCATGACACCAATGGAAAAGTTGTTGAAGAAGGATACTACTTATTGCTGGAATGAGGAATGCAACAAAAGTCTAGAAACACTTAAGGAAAAGATGGCATCAACTCCTATATTGGTCTTTCCGAAATGGGACATCGAATTTCACGTACATGTCAATGTGTCGTGTATCACTTTAGGTGTGGTACTCACTCAAGAAGGAGCTGAGGGAATTGATCACCTGATTGCATTCGCAAGTCGTTGATTATCAAAATATTAGAAGAATTACTCCACTACTGAGTGGGAGGGATTGGCGATGGTATATGCACTCCAGAAATATCGCCACTATCTACTCGGAAAACATTTTAAGATGTATACTGACCATTTTGCGCTAAAATACCTACTGAATAAGCCTGTGTTGGGGGGGCACATTTGTAGGTGGTTGCTATTATTTCAAGAATATGACTTCGAAGTTGTCGTAAAGCTGAGACACCTAAACACAGGCCTAGATCACCTATCCCAAATTGAAAATGGCGAAGAGCCCACAAACTTAGAGGAAGGACTACCGAATGCACAATTGTATGCAGTGCGCGTCGCGGATGGCCATTTTGAGCATATAATCCACTTCTTAACCACAGGAACTACGCCACAGGGATATTCCATTTAGCAAAAGAAAGAATTGGTGATACGTGTAGTAGAATTTATTGTTATTACAGGGTGCCTCCTCAAAATGGGCAATGACGAAATATTACGTAGATATGTACCTGAATTCGAGCATAGAGAGATCCTGGCTGAAGCACATGGGGGGTGGCTAGAGGACATTTTGTGGGTCGTGCTACAACACAGAAAATTCTTCACGCAGGACTATGGTGGCCAACTCTACATCATGTCTCGAAAGCGTACTATCGATCCTGCGATGTATGTCAACGGACTGAGAAACCATTGCCAAGGGATGAAATGCTGCTCAAGCCATAGATGATGCTGCAACCATTCGGGAAGTGGGAAATCGACTTCATGGGACCTATCACACCTCACGGGAAGACAAGCACGTGCTATGTCATTACCGCGATAGAATACTTGACCCGATGGGCAGAAGCAAAACCGGTTAAGGATTGCACAGCTACTATTGCTATGAAATTTTTGTTCGAAAACGTGTTGACATGGTTTGGATGTCCCAAAATTATAATGAGTGACTGGGGAACAAACTTTCTGAATGAAACGATCAGCACGCTAACTAAGGAATTCTAGATATATCATCAGTAGAGTGCGCCATACCATCTACAAGCAAATGGGACCGTCAAAGCGTTCAACAAAATTTGGAGACTGCATTGACCAAGGTCTGTAATGCGCAACAAAACAATTGGGACTTGCGCATCCCTGTTGTGCTATGGTCAAACTGAAGCACGTGCAAGAATTTGATGGGCCAGACACCTTTTTGGTTAGTCTATGGCAAGGAAGCCATCATGCCCATGGAATACATTGTACCCAGTTTGCGGATTGCAACAATAATAGGCATGGCAGATAGCGTAGCTTTGGAGGCACAACTCGCACAACTAGAGGAACTTGACGAGGAATAGTTTTTGGCCAGATTCCATCAACAAGTACAGAAACAATGAGAGAAAGTGTGGCATGATCGCCATATCAAGGTGCACACTTTCAAGGAGAATGATCTAGTATTATTATATGACAGCAAGTTCGAGAAATGCCCTGGAAAGCTTTGAATGCATTGCTTGGGACCCTATGTAGTCAAAGTTATAGATGGTGGCACGGTCTAGCTTGCCAAGCTCAATGGAGACCCCTTCCGAGGAAGAGTGAATGGCAGTTTCCTGATGCTCTACACGGGTTGGCCGACCGCCTGACTAACCGACCGATGGATAGTCTCACCGCTCTGGCCAGTTGAAAGAGAGTGCAGGATGATAAAGCAGTCTGGGGGAAAGTTGTGCAACCACCGGGCTGCACATAGATTTGGTATGTCACAAGGGTCTCAATTGCATGGAAAGGGTTGCACTGCTACGTTGACAAGAAAAGAGGTGACCATTGTTGTCACTATTCATGACAAAATGTTTGAGTTATGGAAAAATGGAGCAGGCAGTGGGTAATTAAGAGACGGGGTACAAGCCAGATCTGGAACGATCTACTGCAGGCTTAACATGAGGGCACCAAAAAAGGTGGGAGCCAAAGAATTTGAATTTCGAAACACTTATAAATCACAGGGGGGCATCCACTGAACGAGTTGCACTTCTGAGAACTATAAGTTGTTGTGCCTTCCCACCGTTATGGATCTCTTCATTTTACATGCTCAAGGAGTAAGCCCGACGGTTATGATATGGCTGATGGAGATGCAGGGCTTTCTGAAGAATATGGTGTTGACAACTATGGGCAATGCGTAGAGTTCAACATCAACAGTAGGGGATGTGCTAGAAATTTGTAGACACGAAGAATAACTAGTTCGAATTTCGTAGCCTCACCCATGGGCTGGTCGGCGAACCACAACAGATAAGGAAAAGGGTGTAAATAAGGAGACCAATGGTGGAATTGCAATTAATAAGTCGTGTCTGATGTACCTTGAATATTGGGATCTCATGGACAACAAAAATGGTCTTGTAAAATTGCAACACAAGCTGTAGTAGACAGTGCGAAGAGAAGATACGAAATTAGAAATTGTCTATGTCGGTCCAAGGAGGTCCCGTATGCGGCCCCCCAGCTAGAGATAAAATCCTATGAGGAGGTGTTCTGTGTTAACCGAGCAAAGTAGAATGAGCATTATTGGTTGTGAGAATTGGTAGAAACAATGAAGCAGGAGCTGGAAGAAGAGTTGTAGGAGACAAAGAAGGAGCAGGAGAACGAAGAGCGTCACTCACAGGGAGGTGAACCGCGGAGCCAAGGCAGCACGTCTCGCCACACTGACGAGTGACTCGGGACAAGTCACGATGATTATGTTAGGGGATTTTTGGGTATCATAGGTCCCACGTAACAGTTTTGGGGCTAAGAACCTACAACTTAGGATGAAAATATTGTAAAACTCTAAAATATGCAGAGCACAAAATGTAATAGGTCAAGTCAGAAGGTTGTTCGCCCAAGGAATAATATAGAATAATAGGAAGTAATTCAACCTACCCATGGTCCGCAGACCATGAGAATGTATAAATAGAGTGAGGCTCTAAGGGTAGAAAGTAGTTTTCAGGTTCTGAATTAATCTTAGTGCTATCGGTCTGTGAAGACATGATATGCTACGTCTGTAAGCTTGACTCAAGGGTGTTGGTGGGTAGATAGAGGCTCTGCAGCTATGTGCATAGAGGCCTGGTAGAGTCCACAGCTATGTGCGCAGACCCCTCTAGCTAAGTGCGCAGGGAAGATCTGGCTGTATTGATGAAGAGTTGAATAAAGATAAGATGGTTCCGAAATAATGCATTGAATCTGAAATATCATGGATCTGGTTAATTTATGGTTGATATTTCTGTTGGATCTGTATGCTTATGCTTATGTTATGATTTTATGAAAATTTGTACCTTTTTTGAATGCGCGCACTGGTTATATCTATTAAATGTTTGCTTAAAGACTGTAACAAGTAGATCTAATCTATAAAAACTCATTAAGTAGTAAGTATTAAGGAAGTGCCCTATTCCGGATCTACGTGGAAGTAGAGTGGCGCGAGGCCACAGAACGGCACGCGAACCCTCCAAACCACATCAAGACATCCCAAGGGTGCGATAACCTGGTTCCAGCACCACCCCCCTACTACCTTGGGTGAGACCTCAATCCGCGCTCTGCGGGCTTTTGCCGAAAGGATCGGTAGCTGTGGGATTTGTTTGGAAAAATAAGTCTTCCGAACCTAGGTCAGGCCCATATAAGCCAACAGGGATAATTCTACATCTAGTAGATTGGAATAGTTACAAAGAGACGTAAGAATAGGACATCTCGTGGTGTTTCCACTAATCAGGTGATTTCCGCCAAAGGCTAGCCTCTAGAGATGTGTCAATTTACCCAACTCCAAGGGCATTATTCCACTGAGATGGTTGTGTGATAAGTTGATTAATTGAAACTTCATACAATTGAAGAGGGAAGAAGGAATGCTTTCACTCAGCCGATTAGCACCCAGATAGAGTTCCTTGCTACACAACTCCAATGGAATGTGTCCCATGAGATGGTTGAACCACAGAGAGAGAACATTGAGCTTGCTTAGCATACCCAATTTGGAACGAACACCTCTGTGAAGGTGGTTCTCACCCAAATCTATGTACTGCAAAGAGGATATGTTTGCCAAGTAGTTCGAGATTGTTCCCATCAAATTGTTAACTCCCATAAGTTCGAGATAAGAATACTACATTTTTCCATAAGTTCACTACAAACATGAGACAACACCATAGAACATGGGAGATTGAGGATGGGATGAGTGGTAAAGCATAGAAGAGTGAAGAGATTCATAAATTGGTGGTGCAGTTTTTCGAGAATTTTTATAAAACCAATCATTTTTCTGAAATAGAGAATCAACTATCATTCATAGAACTTTATCCACAAATTTTCCACAAGTAGGAAGAAAGTTTGGTTGGAGCCCCCTCTCACTCATACGGACTTCACTAGGGGAGCAATACCATACAACTTGGGCTCATATTGGGGGATAAATAAGAAAACAATGGCATAATATATTGGGTGATATATATAAGGGGCAAACGGTTTTTACATTGGCAAGTATAAAAAGTGGAACTCAAAGTTAAAGAAAAAATATAAAGGGATATCAAAATTGTTAACGAAAAGTTGGATACCTACAATATCTAGTGGAAGTAGGGGGTTTTTAAATTGCAAAGTTGTATTGGCTTCATATAGGTATGGGGTTAAATAATGTGATTTTTAGGGGTATTTTCCAATATGTAGTCAAACTAAGGGTATTTTTTAATATGCCATTAATGCATGTGATAGGCCAGAGGTTCATTGAGTGAAGCCCCTGTGCTCTCACTATGGAGGAAATGTTTAAGATTCTTAAATCTCTCTCAAAAGATAAGTGTCCTAGCCCAGATGGTTGGACAATTGAGATTTTCATTCACTTTAAAGAGGTTATGGGTCTTTTCCTATTGCAGATGGTGGAGGAATCCAAGATACACAAGAGAGCTTATAGTGATGTTAACGTGAATTTTATCGCGTTAATTCCCAAGGCTTCGAAGCCTAAGACATTCAGGGATTTCAAACCCATTTCACCTTGTAGCATTATGTATAAGTTGGTCTAAAAAATTATTGTTAACAAGTTGAAGGGGTGTCTATCAAATCATATATCCCTTAAACAATTTGGATTTATCAACAATAGACACATACAAGAAGTGGTTGCTATTACACAGGAAAATTTACACACTATCAAAACTTGTTGCAAGGATGCAATACTTTTAAAGCTAGAACTCCATCGAGCATATGATAGTGGGAATTGGACCTTATTGAGGTTGATCTTACATAATATTGGAATCTTTGTGAAGGTAGTTGAATGGATTATGGCTTGCATTCAATCTATGTCATATGCAGTTATTATAAATGCTATCCCATCTGTTTTATTTCATGCATACAGGGACCTTAGGAAGGGGTGCTCATTATCTCTGTTGTTGTTCTTACTAGTCATTGACTGCCTTACCAGGTAGATTCTAGTGAAAAAAGAGTGTGGTCTAGATTTCAAGGAATTAAAATCACGAGACAGGTATCTATTAAACATTTAATGTTTATGGATGATGTTTTATGTTTCAGATAGGTTTCTATTGAAAAAAAGACACATCTACAACATATTATCATGTCTTTTGGGGATGTCTATGGTTTGAAAATGAACTCTTCCAAATCAGAGCTTATATATGCTTCCGATGAGATGGAACGGGTTATGATGATTTCTGATATTTTTGGAGTTAAGACACTCCCTTTTGAAGTAGGTTTCAATTATTTAGGTTTCAAGATGAAACCTAACAGATACCTCCTGGCAGACTGGCAATGGATCATAGACAAATTCAAAGCTATATTATGTATGTGGACTTACATATGGTTGTCTATCGGTGGAATATTGGTCCTTGTCCAATCTGCTTTACAAACTATCTTGGTGTACTAGATGCACATGTACAAAATTCCCAAGGCGTTATAAAACATATTGTTTCAATTATCACTAATTCTATATGGTTTGGTCCATTGGAAAGTAGGAATATTCTTTTGATTAGTATGGATAATATTTACATAAGGACATCCGTGGGCAGGTGGGGTATTAAGTGAACTGAATTTTTCAAATGGGCTTTGTTGTCGAACAATTTCTGGAAGGTATTTTCTGGGTCTGGTATCTCGAACAAGATTATTATGGTTAAATATTTAAAGAATAGGAGGACTACGGATTGACTCAGATAGGGTGTTATTTCAATAAAGAATGGATCATACATTTGGAAAAGTATTATGTTGAGCATGTGGTTGACTATTGAGAATATCAGCGAGTATACTAGATTGGGTTCAAATATCATGATAGACATAGACTCGACTTATGATATGATGGAATCAGAGAAGTTGCTTATACAGACCACTGAATTTTTACATGCGAAGGGCATATTTTACATTACTCATATCCTAAAGGATTAGATCCCTTACACTTATATGCCATTTGGATAACTGCGAAGGATCTGGGAATGGGATTTGAAAACTCAATCTGATGGATTATATATATACAACAATTGAACATTGTTTAGAGAATCTTCGGCGAAATCACATAAGTATTCTTTTGTCGACGCGTTTCGAACCAACCAGTGTGGTTCATCGTCAGGACAAGTTGAAGATCAGATCCAGCTTAGCACGTTGAAATAGTGTATGCAGAGACTCCAACGGCTATATTGCCAACGGCTAATTTTGACCTAATGACCCAAGTCAGACCAATAATATTCCCGTTATATTTTTATTTATTTTTATTCTAGGAAATAGTTAAATTCGATAATTTGTATAATAAAGTATTCATTTGTTATATATATAAATTCCAAAAGCCTAACTAATTTATATTAAAATAATATCCTTGGTATATTTAATAATAATATTTTTATTCTAATTTATCATTTATACCTAATGGCCCAATTAATATATTTTATAATCAATTTAAGAATTTATATTAATTTATATTAAAATAATAACCTTAGTATAGTATATCGTATATTCATTTAATAATAATAGTATTTATATTATAATTTAACAATTTATACCTAATGGCCCAATTAATATATTTTATAATTAATTTATATTTATTAAATTAATTAATAATTTACTATTCTAATAATATTATTATAAATAATATTCTAGACATATTACTAGTTACATTAAAGTATTATTGGTAATAGCTGTGTTATTAATAAATGATGTCTATGTACCAAAAAAAAAAAAAAAAAAAAAAAAAAAAAAAAAAAAAAAACCTCACATAATATTGGTACATCATATAGTTATTTATTAATTAAGGTCCATATGAAGCCAAATAGATGAATTATATCCTATAATCAATTATTAAGTAATCTATATTCATTTAATAATTTCCTCATCCAATCATGACTAATTATATTATCACATTAAAATACATGAAATAAGATAGAGATACCAAAAAGTTGTAATTATTATGTAAAAATCCAAATTAACTAATAATTATAAAAATCCTTGGTTAAATGAGACCATAAAGGAAATAAGGGTAATACATTCATTAACCCATAACATACTAATAACTCAAATGATGCATACTGATAGGACCAATCAAACTAAAGCAACGGGGAAAAAATCCAAGAAACAAAGAGACCAACCGCCGAAAACCATCAAAAGGAAGAGGGAAAAACCTTAAGACCTAACAGAAAGGGGACAAAGAAGGCTAGGAAGACAGGGCTGGGACCCAGCAACTGCTAATCTTCCAACCATCATCCCTATTAAGATTGTTCGGCCTTTTCTCAATCTCCAAGGCCTCTCTAAACTTGCGATGGTGAAACTATGCAACCTTAGCAATGACCTGAGTATCTTCAATACAGACATGATGCATCGTCTTCCTGGCATGTTCAGCCAGGGCTGAGGACTTGGTCCTGCCATGCCTCAGGTCGGCTGAATGCTCACTAATCCTTTGATTGATAGAGCGACCCGTCTCACCAATATATGGTGTCCCACAGGAACACGGAATGACATAGACGCCCTTCATGTCTTTAGGGTCAACTGGATCTTTTACAGACCTGAGGATCACAAAAGTTATGGATCACAAAAGTCTAAATTCCTTAACAATTGAACATGTTTGGCATTTCATTAAATCAAGGTAAAGATAGTCTTTGCTAGTGTTATTAGGAAACCTAATGTCCTTGTAGAGTTGCTAATCCCACTAAGACGGGTAGCTATCTTAGAAACAAACTAACTAAAGTTACTATCATTTTCCTTTATAAGAAGTAGATGAGAGAGAACCAGAGTACCAACCTCAATCCTTCGCTTGGTTCCTTACCTGTTTCCTCTCTCCTTTGACAGATCTTTTCCGCTCCTTCCTTACTTACCTCGCTTCAAAGAGAACCTATAAAGTCAAAGAAGTTTTTGTGGGATAAACTACCCTAGGGTCTTGGGTGAATACCCTAGCAGACTGAAGGTTATCTATGCAAAGAAACACACATTCCATGCAATCATAATGTTACTATAAGAAAACTCTACGATAGGGGCCGTACCTAAGGTTCTACGTTTGAGAAGAGCCTTCTAGGGTCCAAACCCTTCTTGGAGTTCCTTTGCTCCTTTGACCTGCAAAACAAAAAATTCAAGAAAGTGTAGCAGTATAGGGACTAGACATCATAAAGAAACCATCTTCATATTATAAGGAAAGGTAGTTAGTTATGCAATTAAACAACCGATCACATATGAATCATAACATGAATATCATAACATGAAGAAGATCTTTATCAAGAACAAAGACATGTGTTTCTTTTATTATAGACAAAGAAAGTACAGAAAAGGAACAATTTCACCTGAGTCATCCTTTCACAGGCTCCAAGTGGAACCGTCTCTCGGATTTGTCCAGTCTCAAGCCTTTAACAAAATCCTTCCATGACTTACTCCATGATCTCTCAAGTAGTATGAAATCATCAACACACACGAGGAAGCAAGGGTTTCCTAAAGGATGGGGGAAGTGCAGGAGGCACAAGGATCTTCAGACCTGGTAAGGGAAATCTCAGCATAGTAATCTTTCTCTCTCTTCTATCCTCTCTTTGGCCTTCCCTTAGAAGCCTTTTTATACTTCTCCCAAAGTAGTTTTTTAGTTGGGAATTCATTGGGAATAGTTGGGCCATGGGCACTAATAGGTGATCAACAGGTAAAGCCCATGATCTCCGCCTGAAATTAAGGAGATTTATTTTTTTTAAGTGTTTTTATACATATATTCGGGTTGGGTATACACAGACCCACGTATACACGCGTTTAGCTCAGGGCAATGTCGCGTATAGGGAAAAAACACTGTTTTTTTAAATTTGGGACCAGGTCTGGAAGGATGGGTTGCCCTAGGCCATGAGTGCAGCATCACAAACCTCAAGAGTGAGATTTGGAGCTATAACAGCAACATAACACAATCAACGTATAGAGATCTACAATCATAAACAATATAGGACCAGATATATATTGACCACACAAATGCATATATCATCAAACATACAAGAATGTGGAAGAAAACTCGAATAACTTTATTAATAGAAAGAGTAGAAGAGAGGATTACAACCCATTGATCTGACCTAGCGTCATCCTCCCAGCATGAAAGCCCTTCTTCACCTCATGAAAAGCTTAGATCACCCAACACTATGATGTTCCACCAGAATCAATAGCACATCCTACAAAAATAAAAGATTCCACCTCTAGATCTCTGGGATGAGATCCATATTAGATGTTTTATAAGGGTGAGTCAGCTTCTGGATTTTTGTTACTGCCCTCTCTAATATTCTTGGGTCCACTTGGAGATTCATGATCTCACTCATCCTGGGGAAATTCAGAAGGAAGTGTCACAGGAGAAGTTTCTGGAAATTCATGATTATCTACCTTGCAAAACTGTTCTTGCCATTTGTCTACTCTCACCCATTGCACCCTACAAAAGGGATTTTCAGTATGCATCACACTTTTTCCATGTGGCAGGTGAGATGCATCACACCCTTAGCACTGAGCAGTCTGTATGGTCTAGTTTTGACCAGTTCTGAGTATTTTTCCATGGAGAACTTCTAGGAGATGATGTAATCAACTGACCTTGTTCCTTTATGGTGTGAGAAAACACTTTTATGGACTCAGAAGCCCTTGGTTTATGGACATATATGATTGGGGTTGCAGTGCCCAAATATGTCTATAACAGCTAGCAGATGGGCATAAGGCATGGGAATAACTTAGTCAACAATATAGAGAATTATATCTCAGACACTCTCAGAGGTCGATAAGGAATTTGTTGGTTTGACAGGGTTTGGACATGGCATATGCCCAAAAAAAAAATTCTCTTTGGTTGGCTTGTTTGTAGGAATAAAATAATAACTTGGGATAACTTGGGAAAATGTGGTTTATATGTCCCTAGAATATGTTTTTTATGTCAATGCTCTGGTGAGAATGCTCTACATTTATTCCTTAAGTGTCCTTATGCTATGGGGACATGGATTCATGTTTCCCAGAGTATCAGGATTAATATTAATTGGGACTTACCTACAATTGAGGAGGGCTTCAAACACTGGATAGTCTCAACACAAGTTGGAAACATGCTACCTTTTCTTATTTGTTGGGGAATCTAGAAAGAGGGTAATACACCCATCTTTGATGATCATAGATATAGCATTCAATATATTTCTTCCAAAATCTATGATTTGTACCATGAATACCATCAGACCAATCGTTACATGATGAACAATATTATAAAGTCTTGACCCTCACACACATCTTTTCCTATCAGCCATTTCAATGGGGCATCCCAGAATCAATGTTGCAGTTGTGGAGTCTAAATTACTACTATCGTAGATCTCATGTATCATTTTCGTTGGAATTGAGAAGATGGCACTAACAGAGTGGAAGTTATTGCATTATGGGGTTTACTGTATTGTGTGAACCAACTGAACCTCAATTTTTTTCATATCTTTGGTGATTATTAGATAACCATACATTGGATTAACAATGGGACTACTTTTTCCCCTCCACATTTCATCCATTTGATGCATCAAATAAACAATATCAGAGGACTTTTCCAACAAGTCACCTTTTCACATCTACATAGGGAATTCAACGTTGTTGCTAAGAAGTTTTCAAAGAAACGACTTTCAATGAATCTAGGTTGCATCAAATTTTCTGTTTACTTGCAAGGACATCACATTAGTACCAATTTTTTCCCTTCGAGCTCATGGACAAATCTATCTCTTTTGTTTTTATTTTTGGGCCTCAATGCCTTGTTTACTGCCACATATTTTTCTAGGATTTTATATTCTCATCCTAATTGTTGTTGGCCTTATATAATGAATTAGTATATGATCATTTTTTGGTAGGTATTGGAGGTAACTGATTTCATATATTAGATTTTTGGCTAGTATTGGTTGTTGTTGACTGTTGATTAGTTGTCCATGTGGCTATATATCTGATGCTACATTTTAACAATATGTTACATGTAAACATGGTTCTCCTATTAATAGAAACATGTTAATTTTTATTTTTTTGTCTTGAAACAATAATAAATTAACTAAAAATCCAATATTTAATAATAATATTAATATTTTAGAAAACAATCATATTAAAAGGTAGTAAAATTAATACTCATATTTATTTTCACATTGTATAAATTCTTATATTTTCACATATCGTTAACCAAGAGGGGCAACATAATATGGTAGTAGTAGAATATAATTTTCTATCAATCTCGAACTATATTTATACATAAATAATATTTCTACTGTTTGTAGAATTTAACAATAATTTGTAATATTTCTTGAAAGATGTAGTAAGAATTTGTAATCTGTCATTTGATTAACAAAGTCATAGAAAATGTATTAATGTTTCTTCAAAAACACATTTGTTAAATACAATATCTCTATTATCGTATCTTTTAAGGAAATGGTAATTATGCAAAGAGTTATAAGTTTAAATGTTATATTTAAATGTGTTTAAAAGCAATTACAAAAATTGTGTATAAAATTTTCATTTTATAAATAACAATAATATAGCTTTATAAGAAATGTGTATATTTTTATAAGAAATGTTTACATTTTATGAAAAAAGCATAGATATAAATACTTGTATTTCTTCTCATTTTATTAAACTAGTAAGATACAGAGAAAAATAATTTGGATAAAAAAACAATTTCAGAGCATAACATTTTAATGAAATTAGTTCTTGTAATATTTATACTAATAGGTAAATTTAGTTTATAATTAGAATGGAAAATAATCCAACCCTTAACATCCAAAAACTTGTTTTCCAACATTGAGTGATGATTATGGATTGATCATAATTATTTCATGTAGGTGTATTATCAATAAATTATAATCAAGTCCCAATGTTAAGAATACATCACTTAATATTGGAGGAATTATGAGAATGTGTAGGAAAATCTAAATAATATGAGACAAAAAGTACAAATGTCCAATTGTTATGCTTGTAAATGATGATGTAACAAAGAGTACATGTTGCTTCCTTGCATGTTGTAAATATGAAAAAATCTTTTAATGTTTAACAAAATGTTTTTTTTTTCTCGGTAAAACTAATCTATTATATACAGAAACAGAGTACAATTACAATCACACTGTCAAAAAAGAACCAGCTGCCTGGTGGTAATGGCAGCGTGGAGCAGCAACGTTTGTAGTTTAAGAGGACGAACCAGACCATTAATCTAACCCACGCAAGGGCTAGAGGAACCAAAAAGACCATTCCCGTGCAGGGGATTCCAAAAACATTTTGACACAGAGCAGTTTCCATCCATGTGTAAAAACCAAACCCTAAACACCGACAAATTCCCTACAACATTGACACATTGACCCATTGACACATTGACATGTTGACACATTGACACATAGCCAAAAACAGAATAGACAAAATCCCTTCATTGCAGGCCACGTAACCTGAGAAGAAGCCGCGGTTAGTCTTCCGGAACCTCCTCCACAATCCTGTACTAGCCGTATTCCTCCATGTCCTGTGCTTGGACTTCCTCTGCTGTAGTCATGACAGGCTCCTTCCTGACATCCTCCTTCTAGCTGGATGGTCCTTCCGTAACCTTCACAGGATCTACAGAGGGCGTATCCATAGCTCTCATGGTTTCAACTAGTGGTGTAATATCCCTTTGAGCACTGGATTCGCCCTCTTCTTGGGCCTCCTCAATGAAGAGCACTGAAACATGGGTGTTGATCCAGGGGTGGTTCAGAGAGGTATTGAAAGTGAAAACTGCTGAGCCAAAGGAGGGCAAGGAAGAGGACCCAGGAGAGCTGGCTTCCAGAAATTGGCTTGGCCTAAGGAAACTTGCTCCTTCGGCATGAGGGTAGTGGCAGTGGTAATGGCAGTGGTGGGAGGTCTCCACATCGACTGAAGGGCGCTAGGACCTACCACGAGTGGTGCCTTGATGGCTGAGAATTCGTTGTCAAGGCCAAACCATAATTGTAGAGCTGAATGGAGCCAAATTGGAATTCAGAAAACAGAGAGAATCAAATGCAGGCAAAGGAGTGGACCTAACAGATGGGTGAGGGTCCTGTAAGAGATTCATATACCCAACAGATAGATAGAGGCCGGGAGTGATCCAAGAATTCAGAGTTGATGGAATGGCCTGAGAATTCAAACCAGAACTCCACCCCAACAGCGCCAGAGGCAGCAGTATGACCCCGAGCCAAGTCTGAAATAACATGGTAGATCCCATGCTGCAACCGTTAATATTGCGTCTTCCCTTACCTCGAAGCACTCCCACCATTACTATGGCCTTCATGAGACCCAAGGAGCTGAGCCCTATTTTGCAGGCGGAGGTGGGCGGAGCGTTAATGCTCCAGCGCTGCTGTCCTTTGCTTGTGTACCGGCGCCGACAGGAATGTCCATTCCCCCATGTGGACACAACTCTTATGCGCATGGTGGTTAGGTGGCTATCACTACTCACCTGTCCCATCACATTACTCTCAGCCCTAATCACCCGCATCCGGGGGGACGACATCATTTTGGACCAGACGGTTGCATTCCTGTGCCTGTTCATGATTTATTAGAATGTCTAGAGTCCCGGTTTGAAGAGTATGCTCATTTTCCACACCCAAATTGGCCATGAAGTCAGCGACCTTGTTGTCGTCCCTCTTTATGTGATTGAAAGTGATGGCCCTATTGCTGAGAGGCTCTTGCTCCATGGCTTCCAATCTTGCTTCAAGCCTCCAACTAGTGGCTATTTTCTTTGCATGGGAGCCATTTAGGAGGTGCTTGGCCATGTTGATTAGGATCTGGGAATCTCCTTCCACCTCCAGGGGATGAAAGCTGTGATTCCTTGAAAGAATGAGACCTTGCCATAGTCCCTCTAACTCAGCCGAGTTATTGGTGTCCCACTCTATGTTTCCATAGTAGATCAGAAGAGGTGAGCCTTTGTCATTTCTAAAGATTCCGCCAAAACCTGCAATTCCAGGATTGCCCTTTGAGGCTCCATCAAAGTTGAGCTTGAAGGAGAGCTTTGGAGGGGCAGTCCAAGAGACCTTTTTAGTGTTGCTACTTTTAGGGGGGACTTTGTTGTGGGGTTCTTGAGGGAGTTTCATATTCTAATTTTCCCAGATGGCTTTCTCATTGTCTAGAGTCGGAAGGTCCTCTGCAGTCCATGAACGGAGCAATAGAGTCTCTTTTAGATTCACACAGAGCTTGCTCCAGATGATTTCTACCGGTGAACATTGATCTTTAAATATTCACTTGTTCCTTTCTTTCCATATGCTCCATAAGAGAAGCCCGGGGAGAATATTCCATAAGTGGTTGAGAATTCCACTTTTGTATGGATTCATTTGCCAATGCCGCAGTGAGTTTGTGATATCGTCCGGAAGCCTGCATCTTCTTTGACATCTAAACCTCGCCTTCTCCCACAACTGATTGGCCAAGGGGCAAGCGTCCAAGAGATGGTGGATTGTTTCCTCCTAAGATTTGCAATTAACACAAATGGAGTGGCCATGATAGTTTCTTCGTCTAAGTTTATCCCAGGTGAGAATTCTCTGATATCCCACCAGCCAAAAGAAGAGGGAGACTTTAGGCCATGATCCAAGCCCCCAGATTTTGCTCCAAATTGGGTCAGGGGGGTTAAGTATGTGCACATAATTTTGTAGGCTTCGGAAGTGGTGAATGTACCTTTAGGCTTGTAACCCCATCGCAGAATGTCCCTGCCTTCGGAGTGTCTAATGCTCCTTTTGCGAAGTTCCTTTTCCAGATCATCTATGAATGGGATTTCCGTAATTCGGGTGAGTTGGTCACCTTGTTTCCATTTCCTGAAGCCTTGCTCTGTCTCCTGAGTCCAGTACTGCCAGATCTATCCTGTTTTTGTTCCTCTCCGATGAAGTTTGGAGGCAGATTTAGAATGCTGCTAAGCTTTGGAATTTGGTTCCAGGAATCCATCCAGAATCGTGTTGTTCTTCCATTTCTTACTTCCCAAAAACTATGTTGTTGAATCAATTGGAAGTGTTGTTTGGCCGCATTCCATATTAGAGAGCCTTTGACATTGGGAGTAAATCTGATGAGCTGCTCCTGAGGTCTGTGATTGGCATATTTGGCCGTCCAGATGGTAGCCCAAGATTTTTCTAGGGAGGATGGCCACTGCCACCAAATTTTGGCGCTCATGGTAGCATTGCTATGATTTGGATCCCTCGGGCCAATGCCTCCTTTTTCCTTGGGCGTGCAGACAGTGGTCCAATTTACCAATGCCCATGTGCGATTTGTGGCTGAATTTCCCCAAAGGAAGCCTCGCTGAAGATCCCTTATTCTTTTTAAAACCCATTTAGGTGCCGCTAGGATTGAGAATAAGTAAAGCAGCATAGCCTGTAGTACTGCTTTTATGAGCACCACACGACTAGCCATGTTCAAAGTTCTGTGCATCCAAAGGTTAAGACGGGATTCAAGCTTCTCAATGAGAATACGCCAGGAGGAGTGCTTGATGGCCGAGGCAATGAGGGAGGCTACAAGGTATTTAGAGGGGAGTGTGGCAGTGGGGAATCCCAGTATCCGGGCTACAACATGCTAACAATAGGCGAGGTGTGGAAAAAAAAGATCTGCGACTTGGAATTATTGATGTTGGTACCTGAGGCCTCAGAGAAGTCATTGAGAAAGGATTTGAAGCGGGAGGCTTCTTGGACTGAAGGGTAGCCAAAGAGCATGTTGTCATCTACAAACTGCTGATGTGTTATAGCTGGGGAGTTGTGAATGGAGAGACCTTTAAGCTGATGAGAGAGGAGGGCTTGTTTAATGTGACGTCCCAGGCCTTCAACCATTAAGACAAAGAGGAAGGGGGAAAGAGGGTCTCCCTACCTGATTCCTCGTGAGGGAATGAAGGGCCGAGATGGGATGCCATTCACAAGAATGGAAAAGAAGGAATAGGTGATAAGACTCATAATACAGTGAGTCCACATAGGAGAGAATCCAAAGGCATTTAGCATTTTCTGAATGTAAGTCCAACTGAGCTTATCAAAGGCCTTAGAAAGATCAAGCTTTAGAATCATACCTGCCTGTTTGGAATGCTTGAGAGAGTGTATAATCTCATGCGAGAGGATAATGCCGTCCAAGATCTGTCTCCCCTCGACATACCCAGATTGTTCAGGAGAGATGAGCAAAGGTAAGAGGGGCTTTAACCTGTTGGCTATGACCTTGGAGATCACTTTGTATATGACGTTGCAAAGCGCAATCAGCCAAAATTTGTCCAAGGTGTTGGATTCCTCCTCTTTTGGTATAAGTGCAATGAAAGTTGAGTTGAGAGAAGGTAACAGCCAATGTAGAGCTCTCGATTCCTCCACCACTTGCTAGACCTCAAGTTTTATCAGCTCCCGTAAAGTGTGAAAGAAGGTTGTAGTGAAGCCATCGGGGCCAGGGGCTTTGCCCTCCTTGAGTTGGTACATGGTTGTATCCACCTCTTGGGTCAATATAGGCTGAAGGAGAAGCTTTTTGTGTTCCTCAGTGATAAGCTTTGGCACATTTTGGGTGATTCTTTCTATAGCTGGTCGCCTATCTGCATTGGGCTCTTGGTGAACTTGCTTGAAGTGATTTAGAAATTTATCCTCGATTTCTTCATGCTGTTCTATCCTTGCCCCACCTTGCTTCTGATTGAAGGGTATATTGTTGTGCATTCTTCATTGAACAGTGGTTCAGTGAAAGAATTTAGTATTCCGTTCACCTTCTTTCAGCCATCTAATCTTGGACTTCTGCTTCCATAAAATCTCCTCCTGCTTTATCCTCTCTTCTAGCTGGTTGTGGATACGCTGCTCCTGCTCTAGGGTTCCCACCGTGTGACCTCTTGTGATTACTTGTTGCTGGAGATCTGCCATTTCCGTATTCAAATCTTGTTGTGCTTTGAAGATGTTTCTAAAGGTTTCATAATTCTAGTTCTTTAAATGTTGTTTTAGATGTTTTAGTTTCTGTTGGAACTGAAACATTTTGGAGCCCTTGGCGGGATGAAGGTGTTCCAAGTATTTCTGATGAAATCTTTGAAGTTAGGGTGGGTGAGCCAAAACTCTTCAAAGTGGAAGGGTCTTCCAGTGGTGTTTCTCGGTCGTTGCCACTGGAGGGAAATTGCCCAATGATCTGAGCCTGAATGGGGGAGAATTGCCGCAGTTATATCTCCTCCTAAGTAGACCGAGTTATCGGATATGAGGAATATATCAAGTTTAGAAGTGATTTGGTGCTTCCCTGCTCTGCGATTACTCCATGTGTACTTACCATTACAAAATTGCAGATCAATTAGAGAGGTTTTTTGGATGAAGTCTTTGAAGTGGGTAGTTTCCTGTTCCAACCTATTTCTTCCTCCCAGCTTTTCCTCCAGCTTGGTGATCATGTTAAAATCCCCTCCAATGATCCAAAGAGGATGCATTCTATTGTTATTCAGAGCCCCTATCGTATTGAGAAGAGCAATTTTGTTTCCTGCTTCCTGTGGGAAATAGACATTGGAAAGGTGTCCATGTATATTGGTGCCTAAGATGTGGAAGGTGGCCTGAATGAAGTGGTGAGATGCATGGAAGTTGGAGAGGGTTAACGCTCTCATGTTCCATGCAATTGCCAGCCCTCTTGATGCTCCTAAGGTGTCCACAGCCACTGATTGACAACCTGGCCATGCTTTAGAGAGGATGCTTCCTAGTGTGCTGCTGTTACACTTGGTTTCTTGGAGAAAACATATTTGCGGATTTTCCATTTTTATCATATTTTTCAGTATTCTAAGTTTCCCTGGGCTATTGATCCCTCTTAAGTTCCATGAAATGAGCTTCATGATTCACTAATGGTTGAGGTTTTGTAGTACTTTGTCAATTTTGCATACCTGCCTAAGTCCACCAGGATTTTCCCAACTTCTATTATTCGCTGGAGATCCGTTCTTCTTCCCCTCTTTTTGAAGTGTTTTGGTGGGAGACCGCCATCCCAGTGGCTTCCCGACTGGATGCCTAGTTGTTTCTGCTGATAAGCTCTTGATATGACCACTTCCAGTTTGTTGAGTTGAAGCTCTGGGATATTATCGTAGTCCCTCTTTTTGCAGGCTAGTTCTAGCTATAGAATGTCTAGTCCTTCCATATCTACAATTTCTGGTTCTTCATCCATCTGTTGCACCTGACTATTTCTGGTTGTGGATATATTTAAGCTTTGGGGTTGCTCTGGAGTTCCATCAACTTCCATGTCATTTGCTTTCTCTACAGGCTCCATTTTGCTATCTTTGGGGATGGCCTCAACACCCATGGAGGTTTGTGACTCAGGAGGAGGGCCCGAAGGAGGGGGTTGGGATGAGGTGGAGATGGGCATGGAGCTGGGCTTAGAGTTTAGATTTTGCTCATCGGAGGCTTGAGCTAGAATTTCAAAGCTGTTACTTGTAGCAGGGATGGAGGCAGAATCTAGCTGGGGTTTTTTCCCGGTTGAGGGCTTTTTGTGCGCTCTTTTCTGGTTGGGTGCTTTGGCAAAGCCATCCTAGGATGCAGAGTCAGAGGGGTCAGGTGCATTGATCTTGGTATTTAGCGGGCAATCTCTAAATAAATGTCCATGAGCATGACATTTTCGGCAGCGAAAAGGTACATGTTCATAATCCAAGGGTTGGATCCATTCATGGTCATAATGAGAAAGACTTACCGAGTCCGACAGGGCTTGGTGCAGGCGCATGAAGACGCAATTGCGGGCATAGGAGGTATATATGTGAAGCTTCGTTTCTTCCGCTACCTTTATGCATTCACCTAGTCCATTTCCTATGTCTTTAAGCAGGCCTTCATCCCAATATTCATTTGGAATTGAGTACATTCTCATCCAAACTGGATCCCAGGTTAGGTCTTCCTTATCCGGGTTGAATCTTGCTACCCAATCTCTTAGATACAGTCCGGCTGAGTTGAAAAAGTGTGGCCTTTCATCCATGATTCTGTACTTGTCTTCCAGGCATAGGAAAATCACTGTAAAGAACCCCTTCGGTCCTAGTTGCAATGTGACGTGGCCTTTTGGTTTCCATTTAGCTGCGATCCATCCATATAGGGCTTTTTATGTCGGCCAGAACCCTATAAATTTCCCAATGAGGGCATGATCCCTCATGTACTGGATTCTTTCATCAATCTTTTGTCCTGGTAGCTCTATTCTTGGCGTTTCAGCTGTGATTGGTTTGCAAGTTTTTGAAGTGATCTTAGGCCTTTCCTTCAGCCTGTCCTTTCTTCCTAGAGTATCTTCTCTCTTGTCTACCTGATTATTAGTCACTTTGTGCTCGCTTTGCTGTAGGATCTCATTGTTGAGCGCCTCCTCATCTACATATCCGAAGACGATAGGCCTCTCATCCCCTGGCGGCACTGCATTTGTTGTGGGGGAGGGCAATGATGCCCCCCCCTAAGGGGCGTCCATGTGCTCTACGGATAAGCCCCATACTGCCTTATCGAAAGAAGCGGGAGGTCAGGTCCTGGATGATTGTTGCGCCTGAACAGTCTGCGTTGTTTTAGAGTATGGTCAGAACCCTAGTAGCAGAGCTCTCCTGTCCGCCTTCTCCCTGCGATCTTGTTTCTAGAAGGTCTTAAGAAAATGTTAACATGTCTATAAATTGGTGTTATATATCTAAAATCATTGTTTAGAAGCTAATAAGAGAGGGAAAATGATACAAAGAATCTTCAGTGTGATTCAAGCCTTCATGCCCATTGTAGGAGGTTTTCAACATGTTTTCAGAATGGGGCCATTATAACACCCATATCTAATGTCACAGTTGAAGGTTACTTAATGAAGTACATATTCTCATTGGATCTTTGATATTAGGTTAGTTGTGTATTCTACATATATCATTTGGTGTCATATCCTAGCATGATTGTTATAGCTTGTTGTTATACGGGAATAATGTCCACTCGGATGCTGCTATTCCCACTAAGATGGGTGGCTATCTTAGAAACAAACAATCAAAGTCTACTATTGATTCCTTTTATGAAAATAGATGAGAAGAGAACCAAGAGGGCCAACCTGAGTCTTGCACTCGATTTCCTCCACTTCTTGATAGAGTTTTGTTGCTTCTTCTTTGTCTGCCCAGCTTCAAAAGAACCTATAGAATCGCAACAACATACTACTATGCAAGAAACAAGGATCTAAACTCATAAATAATACAGGATCAGATGTGTATTAACCATATACATGCATATATAAACAAGTACACAAGAATATGGAAGGAAACAAGAATATCTTTATTCAGATGAAAAGTAACAAGAAGATTACAACCATGTGCTCTGACCCAGCATCATCCTCCAGCTAAGAAGCCCTTCTTCACCTCAAGCAAAGCTAGATCACCCAACACTTGTGAATGTACACCAGAAAACCAACAACACTTCTCTATAAGATACAAAATTCCAGCCTCTGGATCTTTGTGATGAGGGATCCATATATAGATGATTACAAAGAGGTGATTCATCTTCAAGGGTCTTGATTAGTGTCCTCTCTCTGATAGTTCCTACTTCCACTTGGAGAATGATGATCTCTTACTCATCTCTGGTCGAAAATAGAGAGGCAAGTGTTAGAGGTGAAGCTTCTGGAAGATTCCATGATCTTCCACCTTGCATTTTTGTCCCTGCCATTTTTCCATTCCCGACCATCACACCCTACAGAGGAGCAAATCAGTATACATCGCACCCTATACATTGGGAAGGTGATATGCATCGCACCCTCTACATTGAGCTTTCAGTATGGTCCAGTTTTGACCATTTATGAGCAGTTTTCAGTGGACAACTTCTAAGAAATGATGTAATCAGTTGACCTTGTTCCTTTAGGAAGTGAAGCAACACTTTTAGGGACTTAGGAGCCCTCAGTTTATGGACATTTATGATTGGGGTTGAAGTGCCCAAAAATGTCTATAACAGTGTAGTCTATGCCATGTACCTATGAGTATCATTTTACAGCAAGTCAAGCTTTTTACCTCTTTATATCACCATATTTAGCAATCTTTTTTCGATAGATCCATCAGCATCAAACAAGCTTTCTTCCTTTTGAAAGTGGAACCAAGTCCCATGTGGTGTTTTCCATTAGAACAGAGTACTCTTCATCCATGGCAGCCTCCCAAAGCAGGTTTCCAGTAACCTCAGAGTGTGACTATGGATATGAACCAAGTTTCATATAGAAATGTATGGGAAGCAATGGTTCAATGGCAGCCAGGGCTTGAGGAGCCCCAAAAATATGTGATTTAGTCCTTCTCACATCCACAGGATCACTGACTAGTTCACCCGCATCTTGCAGGGTTTTCTCTACCCAAGTTGGCAGCTGAGTTAGAGCAGCCATGACCTACTCCTCATCCTATGAATCAGACCCAAAAGGCTCCTTTTATGGCTGCTTTGAATTACTCGAAGAATTTTTGGACTCCTCCGCATCAGTGGCAACAAGCGGTTCCTCAGTAGGGTCTGCTGAAAAATCATGCAGTGATTCTTCTTCAAACTTCACAGGTCGAGCTACATGAACTTTTCAGTGTGAGAGTCCAAAAATATATATCCTTTGACACTATCAGGATATCCAACAAAGATACATTCAACACTTTGAGGCTCCAAATCCTTCCTCTTATCTGTCGAAATGTGAGCCCATGATCGTGAACCAAAAATGCGAAAGTGCAACACTTTCGGTTTCTTACCAGTCCAACATTCAAATGGAGTAGTGCGTTTGATTGCTTTGTGAGGAATGAGGTTTTGAATGTATGTTGCATGATTAATAGCTTCATCCCATAGCTTAGGAGCTAATGGTTTGGACTTTAGCATACAATTGGCCATCTCTTTTAACGACCGATTTTTCCTCTCCGCGACACCATTCTGCCGTGGTGTGTATGGCACTGTGTGTTGTAGTTGTATACCTGCATCAATACAAAGTTGTTGCACATATTTGTTGACATACTCCCCCCCACCATTATCAGTATGGAGTATCTTAATCTAACACCCAGACTCATTCTCAGCAAGTGCTTTCAATTATATAAGGCATTCAAATACTTATGATTTTAATTTCAAATAAAAATACCCAAGTAAAGCAAGAGAAATCATCTACGAAAGTGAGTACATATCGAGCCTTACTGATTAAAGGTTGTGGGAATGGGCTTGTGATGTCACTTTGAATCAGCCCAAGAGGTGAAGAAGCTCTCTGTGCCTTCCCTTTGCCAAACTTTTTCTCCGGATGCTTGCCAAGAATGCATCCTTGACATACACTGCTTGTGAATTTAATAGTGGGCAATCCTTCTACCATGTTTTCCTTGCTAAGTTGATGCAAGTACTTATAGTTTAGATGGAAAAATATTTCATGCCATAATCTACTAATATCATTATATTGTGACAGAAGTACAGTGATAATAGATTTAGGAACAAAGTGGGAGAAGAAATACAAACAAGAACCGTGATTTGCAATTCCATGTGCAAGCTGTGAGCCTGTGGAAATGTCAGTAATCACTGCAGAATTTGGAGTGAACTCCACCTTCCTTCCAGAGCCAGAATGAGTGATCTGATATAAGAGAGAAGATTTTCATAGAACGAGGGAACATAAAGCACATTTGTGAAGAATCCCCCTTCAAGGTCTACAATTCCTTCTCCACACACCTTTGCAGGTGTGGCATCTCCCAAGTAAATTGGGGATTTGGTGCTTTCTTTGATGGAGGAAAATTCATCTTTTGATGCATCCATATGGTTTGATGCACCTGAATTATGGATCCAAGTTGATGGAGTGGATGTGACAGCCATTAAATCATGGCCATCTCGTGTTCTCCCTCTCCCATCTCTCGTTCTGTTATCATCCTTCTTCTTTGCATTCTCGGGAATGGTTAGATTGTGTTGCTACAATTGCTTAGCCATGTCATCAATTGTTTTCTTCATGCAATTTTCTTTAGGATGAAAACATTTGGAACAGTAGTTTCAAAGTGTTATTTCCTTATTCTTCTTACCCTTAGGCAAAGAAGAGCTCTCTGAATATTGTATGGATCTCTTCTTCTTCGATTCATTAAATTTACCCTTCCCTTTTTGCTTGTTTCTTCCACTTCTCTTTGGAGCATCAGTAGCCGCAAGTGCTTGGTTCTTTGAACGCTTGATGGCACCCATTTCGACTAACTTAGCTTGCTCTTGAATCAATGCTATAATGAATTCATCCAATGGGCATTTTCGAGGCCTAACTTTGAGAGAATTAAAGGATGAGTTGATCTTCCTCTTTCTTGACTCCACATGCATGAAGTTCAATGAGGAGGGATTTAAACTTGGTGAAGTATTCTTGTATGTTGCCAAAATGAATTGGACTGAGGGATATGAGTTCATTCTCTAGTTGATGCACTCTCATTTCATCCTGCTTGCTGAATAGTCCTTCCAATGTGGTCCAGACTGCATCAGGAGTAGTGGCTCCGCTGACATGAAAGACGAGTTCTCTCGAAATTGATAGGCATATCATCTGAATTGCTTCATCTAATTTATTGAAATAGTTGATCTTCTCTGTTGCAGAAGTCAATTCAGTCTCTGTTTCCGTTGTTACCTTGTAAAGCCCTTTGCTTTGGAGGAGCAAAGTAATCTCTGTCTTCCATTCGAAGTAATTGAAAGGATTTAGAACGAGTTTTGTGGGTTGAGAGACATGATCCATTGCTGCTTGCTGTGCCTCCTGATGATCTATACCTGCAAATAAAACCGTGTACAATCCAATAGATTCGAACTAGCTCTGATAGGATGTAGAATTCCTGCAGAAACTCCGATAGATCTAGAATTCTAGTTAAATTAAACACAAGTAATTTGCTAATATTCAAGAGAGGAGAGAAATAATTTGCTCCATAAAATCAATGTATTAAATTAATAAATGATAGTAATACATGAACAACCAAACCTCTAATCCTAAAGGGAGGTGGTTATATAGAAATTGTCGAATCTAGAAAACTAGGGAAAAACTAATAAAAACTAGAAAAGGCTAAGAAAAGCTAAAGGGAGGCCTAAAATAGCAACAATGACTCAAGAAAACCTATGCCAACTATCAAACATGAGGAAAGCATGAGGAGTGGCACATTTCCCAAGGAATGCAACTTTAAAACATCTGAAAATGGTCTGGGGTACCAAACCCCTTGATTTAAGGGGGAATCTTCATGTGGGGTGCCAATCCTCAAATAACTCAAGTGGATGAGGTGTGGTTAGGTTTGAACATGCACTTAGATGTCTAGATGGTTTAGGAAAGTGGTTGGACCAATATTTCCATAATATTAAGCCTTTAAAGGCAAAAAACAAGGGAAAGTTGGTCCACCGAGCTAGTTTACCAAAAACCAAGTGTGAACATGATTTTTAGTGCATGTGGTTAAGTCAAGGATACTTAGGCTAAAAAATAAATGTAGATGTTAGGATTATATTCCAACAACTTTCATATGGTTTTTCAACACTTTTCTTCTCAATATTAAGAATGAAATCAAAGCTATTAATTTCATTTCCAATACATGTACTTTCCTTAGCCGTTGCAGGTTCAATTATTTCTTATGATTACTTGAACCACTCATCCGCTAGTAAAGTATCAACAATGTGTGATGCCAGAGCATTCATGTTGTAGTTCCACTATGGGAAAGTTTTTTTTTGAATGCCATTCCTAATGGAAGGAACAATATTTATCCATGCCAATATTTTTTACATTAAACACAACATTTGAGCTCTAGGAAGATTTAGTTGGTTGGTTATTGTTGTTGTTATTCTTTCTTAATAATAAATACTTAGGGGGCTTATTGTTGGTAGAGGTATCACATGACTTCCTCTTTAGTTCTAAGACTTCATTATTTAGTGCCTTTAAAGATTTAGTCAAGATTTCAATATTAGCATAATCCTTTTCTTTACCCTTACTTGAATATGCTTGAGACTTCTTGTCGGTTTCCTTGGAGTCTTTAGATTCTTCATCATCAATAATAGATCCATTGGCATTCTCCACGGAAATTGAATCTGAAAAGTTTAGATCCAATGTCTCCTTTACATATCTCTTAACAAAAGTATAAATGTTTGTAGGCAAGGAAATTGTATAATAATCTATAGCGATATAATCATGAGGATACGTGTTTGGGGGGAACTTGTTCATTAATATATCATTGAACCTTGGATTGAAATATTTGACTTTCTCCTTTTCCCCCATCTTAATATTTTCAATCTCTTTTAATAGCATGGTGGGATTCTTATCATTGGAAAAATTTTCCAAAAATAATTTCTTAAACTCCCTCCAACCATGGCATGAATTAACAGGAAAACTATGGTGCCATGTTGTTGCTCTACCTCCTAAAGTTAAAGGAAAAATCCTATAAGCAACATCATCGTGTTGTACCTGTAGAATTTGTAGATGCATGTAGAAATCATCGATATGATCTTCTGCCTTAGTCTTCTTATTAGGATCGCACTTACATAACAACTTCTCTAGATGTCTAGGCATTCTATGAAGGTTATCCAAAAGAGTGAATGGCCCTTGGGCCATCTAATCCAGGTCTTGGTCATCCATGTCTTCATATTTTTGTTCCTCCTACTTTTCCAAATATAATGAGCCTTCTCCTTCACTGGTCAGCCCTTTGTTAAACTCAAAATCATCTCCTGATTGTTCTCCATTAGAAAGAACAATATATTCCTTGTACTCTTCATGAATGGGTGGAAGAAACTCTTGTTGAACTATCTTCTGAAGACTCTGCTAATTACTCAAGAGTGGAAAAGACCAAATATTTGACTGATGCGACCAATACACTGATATGAGTTGTTTCTTTCTTCTTGTAGTGATGAGGAAGACTATGAGCGATGGGGAATAAAGTGATAGCTTTCTCAAACCGATGGGTTATAGATCAAATTGTCTAGAGTTGTTCATAGGTAACATTGTAGGCCTACTCTGAACCAAGTATAGAAGATCCTCTTACTTTGGTAATAAGAGTTGATATGGTACTCGAGATATTACTGCCTTGTCTAGAAGATGAATTTTTGGGATATGATGAGTTATCAACCATAAAAAAATGGTTTCCCTCTTTCTAGTGTGAAAATGTTGACAATTTTGGATCCCACCAACTTACAGGGGATCTCCTTGATATGAGGTCCCAATTAGACCTCACACCGTTTGGTGTGGGAGTCCCATTCAGAAATATGGCCTGAATACTGTTTACTTAGATATTTTCCTTGGCTTAAGCAATGTTTGAGCAAACTATAGACTTATAATTTGACAAACATAAATCATGAACCAGGTGTAGGCAACCTTATGAGATGTTGCGCAAAATATATTCAGGCTAATACTTTAAGTGTTTTTCTAAACAAAACCACACACACATAGCTTCAATATCTATTTTCCTCATCAACACTTAGCAGAAAAGGCTATGGAGCGGATTTAATCATCCCTCTACAACACCTAAAATTGTTGATGTTGATCAGAAAAAGAAAATGGATCAATCAAACATCAATTAAAACAATTCAACATTTCACAATGTAAATTAAATTTTGATCAAATAAATCCAAACATATTCATCCTTCACCATTTAACCATCATACATGTGTTGCTACAAATTAGAAAAGAGAAACAAAAGTTGTGTAATAATTATGTCAATTCATGAAAAATAATTAAAAGAAACACAAATCTACAACTACTAGAGTTGTGAGTAAAGGGGGCACTCCCTTACTCACAACCCCTTTAATTGCTAAACACTACAAAAAAAAATTACATTAGTGAGGGGCAAAAAATGTCACCATAAGCTCATTGGTGACGGTCAAAAGAGAGTTCGTCACCAAAAACTGAATGTCACCGAAGGTGGTGTTGCCAAAAGTATAGGTGTTGCAGTGACATACAAATTTTGTCACCAATAATGATTTATAATGACAAATAACGACTGTCACCATTTCATATGAGAAATGGTGATGGACTATAGCCTCTGTCACAAAAAACTAAACGTCACCAAAAGTGGCGATGCCAAAAGTATAAGCGTTATAGTGGCATTCAAAGTTCATCACCAATAATGATTTATAATGACAGATAGCGACCGTCACCATTGCATATGAGCAATAGTGACAGACCATAGCCTCAGTCACCAAAAACTAAACATCACCAAAGGTGTTGTCACCAAAAGTATAGGTGTTATGGTTACATTCAAGGTCCATCACGAATATTGATTATAATGATGAATAGTGACCATCACCATTTCATATGAACAATAATGATTAGTTTTGATAGATCTTTAATGACCATCACTATTGGTACATATATATGGTGACATTCATTAACCATCACAAAAAGCTGCATTGCTAGAAGTATAAGTGTTGTGGTGACATTTAATGTCCATCACGAAAAATGACTATAATGACGGACAACAACCGTCACCATTTCATATCAACGACAATGATTTATGGTTACAGTCCTTCGAGGGTCATCACTATTGATGCGTATATATGGTGGTGTTCATTGACTGTCACCGTTTCATATTTTTGGTGAGGGTCGAAAAATGTCACCAAAATTCATTGGTGATGGTCAAAAGAGCCTCTGTAACCAAAAATTGATCGTTACCATTCCATATGGATGTTGGGGCACGATGGAATCGAACCACCAACCTCCTACTTGTAAAGCAGGTGCTCTTCCATTGAGCTAACACCCTTTAAAGAATTATATTTTTTAAAATTAGACCTTTAAACTTCATAAATTGTAAATTCTACAACTTTCAATAAATTAAAGTCTCAGCAATATTTTAATAAACAAGCAAAGCAACATCGAATATGTAGGTCCCTACCTAATGGTTATTGAAGTTATGAAAATTGGTTAGAGGGAAAAATAGTTATGTATAAGAGAATCAATATTTTTAGTTGGATACTCAATTAGAAGTGAAACTCTGAAGACATTTATAACCTATAAATTACCTATAACTACCAAATGCACCAAATATTGCAAAAGAAATGTCATAAGTGGATATCATATGGAAGAAGAGGAGGTGGGGACTTGGAACCCTTTTACATCTTGGAATGCCTTAGAATTTGGCACATCTTAGCTTGTTTGGCATGTCTTCGCACTATCTGGCACATCTTAGCATGCCCTAGCATTCCCTAACATACCTTGGCAGCCATGACCTCACAACTAGCATTTCATTTTTCCATGACTTAGGAACCTTACATTCACTAGAACACCTTGGCACTCCCTAATTGTCATGCCCTCTGTTATCCTCCATAACGTCCCAGGCTGATGAAGAGATCGATGGAGGTAACCACAGACCAAGATTTTAGTTTGGTAGCTAGCTCTACCAAACCAAAGAGGGCTCTCTCTATGAAATCACAACTAAGAGATGACTGGAATGTAAAGGATTTTAGGCTAGATAGCTAGGGTCAAGTGGGTTTTTGGAAAATTTAGGGACTTGTGACTCTATCCACCGGTGTCTTGTCTGGCAGGGACTTTGTCAAGGAGGCAAGGACTTGGAACTTTGTCTAGGATAAAGCACCTAACATGCATGACACAAGCTCCCTAGAATAGAGTACCTCCTACCTAGAAGAGTGTCCCCTGCTCAAAATATAGAACCCTTCTCTACTGTGCACTTTTCTTAAAGATAAATCTGTGCATAAAATAGTACTAAGAAAAACACCTAAATTAAGAAAAGTGAGCATCTAAGTCAAACTATTAAAGTATAATAAATATGGCTCTATATAAGTTTGGGAAACACTAGACAAGCATGATTTCATACAACAACAATAAGATGCCTAAAATTGGTGTGATTCTTTCATCGTTGTCATACCCTCACAGTGAAATTGGAATCTATAGCATGTACCCCAAGGTTGTATGCATTTGCTGAAGGTGTAGATTGAAAGGATCTGCTGAGATGAAGTACTATTGAAGGAGAAACACCTTCAAAACAATACATAAAGTCTATTGTGAATTCAACCCATTTTCACACAGACCAAGCCTATTACTAGGTACACTTCTCCATTGAATGGAAACTATAATGTATTGTAGTGCAGCTAAAGGAAAAACACCTTTAGTCCAACACGGATAAAACTCTAACAGATATTATCACTGTGTCCTCAGCTGTCGATGATCTCATCAATATAGGTAACAACTTCGATAATTGAAAAACCAAAAGGTGAGATGCATAAATCATTTGAAATGACAAATTTAGGCATACTTTATTATTGTTTAGGAGTGTTAGTATAGAAAATGCAAGGTAACTTGTTGTGTCATTATGTCATAGGCCAAGGATGCGAAGAAATACATAAAATATTGAATAGCATGGTATAAGTCAATTGCAGGTTATTTTGAAATGGGAATGGAATTCTCCTTGTGCGGGTTCTAATCTAGTGGGTATAATTTTAAATAAGAAACTGATAGTTATGGGGTTGAAATTGTCTCAGAATTCATGAAAAGTCCCAAATTTGTTCACTAGAAAAAAGTAGAGTGAGTCATCAGGTTTATGGAAGGGAACACCCTATTCGCAACAAGGTAACTTGAAATTAGTCGGGCATATTATTTCCCATCTTCTTGTACATGTGTGCTTTGAAAAGATAACCACATCCAAAGACTCAATAAAAACTCTGGTAAAGTTTATAGATGTGAAGCATTTCTGAGAAAACTCATTGCTTAATGACAATTGAGCGAGGAATATGTCGAAGGATTCAATCTTGCACTTAGTCATAAAAAGGAAGTTGGTGTATCCAACATCTTGCCAACAAACTGACTCCAACCATAATGTGAAAGGTAGGTTAACTATGAAACATCTTTCCAACTTTGTAGTATTGTTCCCTCTTGAATTCCAATAGGTATCTGGCTATTTAGATCCACAAAACTCATGTCAGGTAAACTATGCATGATACAATTGTGATGTGCAAGCTTGACACACACTCTAGTTTCCCTCTAAAAGAGGGTAAGTCAAAATATTATGACAATATTAACTGTAATTTGATCATACAATATTGAGGTATTGCATGGAATAAATAGTATACTATGAATGCACTAATGAAGAACTCAAAATAAACAAATTTCTTATTGCTACAATAGTGCCTCTTGGGATTATCGGATAAAGCACCTAACCTGCATGGAAAAAGATTCCTAGAATAGAGTACCTTCTACCTAGAAGTGTGTCCCCTGCTCAAAATATAGAACCCTTCTCTATTGTGAACTTTTCTTAAAGATAAATCTGTGCATAAAATAGAACTAAGAAAAACACCTAAATTAAGAAAAGTGAGCATCTATGTCAAACTATAAAAGAATACTAAATATGGTTCTATACAATATTGAGGTATTGCTTGGAATAAACAATATACTATCAATGCACTAATGAAGAACTCAAAATAAATGAATTTCTTATTGCTACAATAGTGCCTCTTGGGATTCGTGGATAAAGCACTTAACCTGCATGGCAAGAGCTTCCTAGAATAGAGTACCTCCTACCTAGAAATGTGTCCTCTGCTCAAAATATAGAACCCTTCTCTATTGTGCACTTTTCTTAAAGATAAATTTGTGCATAAAACAGAACTAAAAAAAACACCTAAATTAAGAAGAGTGAGTATCTAAGTCAAACTATAAAAGCATACTAAACATGCCTAAAATCGATGCACTTCTTTCATCTCTACTACAACCTCATATGAAAACTATAATCTACAACATGTATCCCAAGGTTGCATGCATCTACTAAAGGTGCAGACCGAAATTATCTACTACGATGAAGTATTGTTGAAGGAGAAACACCTTCAAAACAACAGATAAAGTCTAATGTGCATCCAACGTGTCTGCACATAGGCCAAGGTTGCTACTCGATACACTTCTCCCCTAAATGGAAACTATAGTGTATTGCTGCTCTACTGAAGGAGAAACACCTTCAGAGAAACACAGATAAAACTATAACATATATTGTCACTGTGGTATCGGTTGTAGAAGTTCTCATCAATGTAGGTAACAACTTCGATAATTGAGAAACCAAAAGGTGAGTTACATAGATCATTTGAAATGATAGATTTGGGCATACTTTATTATTTTTTAGGAGTGTTAGTATAGAAAATGCAAGGTATCCTATTGTATATTTATGTCACAAACCAAGGATGCAAATAAATATAGAAAATATTAAATAGCATGGTACAAGTCGATTACAAGATCCTTTGAAACAAGAATGGAGTTCTCCTTGTGCATATTCTAATCTATTGGGTATAGATTTAAATAAGAAATTTATAGTTATGGGGTTGGAATTGTCTCATGATTCATGGCAAGTCCCATAGTTGTTCACTAGAAAGAAGTAGAACGAGTCATCAGGTTTATGAATGGGAACACCCTATTCATAGGTAGATAACTTCAAATTAGGCAAGCATATTATTTCTCCTCTTCTTGTACGTGTGTGCTTTAAAAACCTAACCACCTCCGAAGACTCAAGAAAACCCATCACTTAATGACAATTGAGCGAGGAATATGTCAAAGGATTCAATCTTGAACTTAGACATAAAAGGAAGTTGGGGTATCCAACATATTGCCAACAAATCGAATCCAACCATAATGTGAAATCCAGGTTAACTGTGAAACCTCTTTCCCACTTTGTAGTATTGTTGCCTCTTGAATTCCAACAGGTATCTTTCTGCTTAGATCCACAAAACATATCCCAGGTAAACTTTGCATGATACAATTGTGATGTGCAAGCTTGACATGCACTCTAGTTTCCCTATAAAAGAGGGTAAGTCAAAATATTATGATAGGCTTAACTGTAATTTGATCATACACTGTTGAGGTATTGTATGGAATAAACAATATACTATCAATGCACTAATGAAAAACTCAAAATAAACGAATTTCTTGTTGATACAATAGCACCACTCTTGGGATTCTCCAAGGAGCCACTAATTTATACACATTTGGAATATTTACTTGGTCTGCAACAAGATTAAGCAATGGTAGTGATCACTCTTTGCCCTCCCATGGAAGGTCTATACAGAGTCAGCAATAAATTGATCTAAGTGAGGTATATGCCTGAAAAATAGGAGTCTGACTCTTCAACTCTACTTTATTGGCAAGGAAATATTCAACTGTAAATGCTTGATCTTCTACAATGTAAATTTCTAGATAAATGGTTAGTGTAAATCTATCCATTGTCCACATATCCCAAAAAACCATGTATGTATAGACTCTGGTTGTGTGTAAGAGAGGAGATATCACCTAAATAATCCATTATCAAAAGAAAAAGTTAAAGCACAACATTCTATGGAGAATTTTTTTTTAAATTTTATTACATACCTTAGAAATCTTGAAAGGACATAACTGAAGCTTCCCTCCCCTTCCACACTTCATTAAATATGCCCCTTTTCCAATGTAGATGTGGCCTGCAGAATCATAATCAGCAAATAGACTATGAAAAGTAAGTTTAATGAATTAAAGTAGCTTTGTTATACCTCAAGAAAATGGACTATGAGAAATTGGATTCATTCTCTACAAAAGATGATATAGCAAGATCTAATTACATTTTCAACTGAAATAAAGGTAAATTGGATTCATGCTCTGCAATAGATGATATAATGAGATATAATGACATTTTCAACTCAAACAAAGCTAATTTGAGTAAGCTCAAGCTCCAAAATGATGGCATCCAACTTTTGAGTGGCAGTTACTGCATATATCTAGCTAGAGGCTATAACATAAAGATATTTGTTATATGTGAAGATAAAAAAATGAAAGGAATTTGAAATTTTGACCATCAACTATAAGTTCCTTTCAAGGACTAGATCAAACCATAACATTGTCATCGAGATAATCAACTCACCCATTCTAGTATGCTTCTAGTAGTTTCATGATGAAACTCAAACTCAATAAACTTCAAACAACATAAATTAACTAACAATATGTCTGAGATTGGTTACCTAAGGATTATATCATACTAAATTACCTTTTGCATCTAACATTGAAAATGATTGTGAAAGAAATGAAGACAAATCAGTGATTATGATGGATGCATGTGATGAAATCAAATAAAAAAAGACCTTTCTTCTTGCTACTGATGAGCCTTCTAGGGGATTCTTGGATGAAGTCGATCCTAATCTGATTTCTGAAATCAAAGGGACACTTTCTAGCTACTCTGATTTGATGGACAACAACCCTAACGCTTATGAAAATGAATATGGAAAGCAATAAGCATCGATGAACTTGGTCATGAAGAAGGTGTCTCAAAGTCTAATATGGATAGTATTTTAAATTTCTACAGCTAGCAGAGGGTTTTCATAGTTGGGTTCCTTAGAAAATTTTGTTTTTTTGTTATGAAACCAGCTCACAAAAAGATAGAAATAATAGATCAATGCCTTAGAATTCAGCCTCTTCGAGGGGACAACCTCCTTTACATTACACAAATGAATGATTCTTTGATGTTACAAATGAAAAGACCTCCTTTCTATATATAGGAGTCTAAGGGGTCATAATATAATCAGAGCCGACATAACAATCATAATGTAAGGGCACAATAATAACAATAGTGGGATTCTATGGGGCACAATAGTAACAATATGGGCTTACATGGGTACGTCAATATAATAAGGGGGTTGTACTAATAACAATAAGGGGTTACACTAGTAGTATAGGGGCCTAACATGCCCCTCTCCTTCAAAAAGTGTTGTCCTCAATGTTTGAGTAGTTCGTGATGTTTTTGTATAAAATTCTTGTCCTCCCATGTGGAATCTTTAGCAGGTAAGTTCTTCCACTTGATGAGATACTCTGAAATTGATCGATTTTGTCGCTGTCAGGTTCTTGTTTCTGTGACTTCTCCAAGTTCCAATATGATTTTTCCTTCCTCTTCAATTTTTGGCAATATTGTTTGAATTGGGATCTTTTGCAACTTTTGAATAAGTGGCCATACTTCTTCATCCTTCTTCCATTCATCCTTTGCTTCGTTTAAACAATATGGTTGGATAATAGAAATAGCACAAAACAATGCTTCCACAGCCTCATCCTTTCTTGAGAGTGCATCTGCAACAAAATTTTGCTTCCATTTTCTATAGATGATGTCAAAGTCATAACCCAACATATTTGTGACACATTTTTTCTTTTCTTCTAAAGATAATAGTTGTTCTAAAAAGTATTTAAGACTATCATGATCCATTTTTACCTTGAGGTAAGATCACCATTTTTTAAGTGCATGTAGTATTGCCAACATTTCCTTCTCATAAATAGCTTGCTTGAGATGTAGCAGTAAAAATACCCAATCACCTACATCAAAGAATTTTTCACTATGATGTTGATCTACCCGTTGTTTCGTTTGATTTTGCACCGATGTGGCATTATCCTTTAAAAGTTGGAGAACTTGTTGTTGATGCTCGATGTGATCTTTCACTGCTTGAACTTTTTTCTTCTTGATATGTCCTTCTATCTCTAGAGTTTGAGGAGCGGTAATTTCTTCTAATCCTTTACAAGATATGGTCAGATTCATTTCTTGATGCTCGATGTGATCTTTCACTTCTTGAACATTTTTCTTCTTGATATGTCCTTCTATCTTGATAGTTTGAGGAGTGGTAATTTCGACCAATGAATTACAAGATAGGGTTGGATTCATTTCTTCTTTATCGATGTGATCTTTCACTTCTTGCACCTTTTTCTTCTTGATATGTCCTTCTATCTTGAGAGTTTGAGGAGTGGTAATTCTTGTCAATGTTTTACAAGATATTGTCTGATTCATTTCTTCTTTCTCTAGGGTGGGGTCTTGGCGTATATCCTCTTCATTTGATGTTTCTTGATCCTTTTCTTCCTCCTCTTCATATTCTATGTAATATAATTTCTTCTCAGCACACTTATGACCTTTAGTGCATTTGCTATCACAATTGTAACAAAGCCCTTTTTCTCTTTTTTCTTCCAATTGTTGTGGTGTAACCCTTGTAGGTTGTGGAAGGCTAGGAGAAACAACACTTCCATATTTATAGTTGTGAGGGTATGCTTCCTAGTTTCCTTAATTTTTCTTTCAACTATGTCACAAAGCCCTTTTACTCTTTCCAATTGTTGTGGTGTTGCTCTAAAGAAGGTGTTGCTCTTTGTATCCTCATAATGTGCTATCATTTCCTCTGTGAAAATTGACCATGTAACAAGTTGTTTATGAGAAAAAAGCCCTTCATACCATAAAAATTGATCTGATTCTAAATGTGAATATGCAATACATACCTTTTGTAACAGTGGTATACCATGTAGATCAAATTATTGCTCCATTTGAAGTATCCAATTTATTGGATCCTTGCCATCAAACTTCCTCATCTTGCCTTTTCTTGATTTTAGGAGCTCGATCTTGAAACGACTGTAACTCTATACTTTCGGATCTTTAAGTTCTAAAATTGTGACCTGTAGTAGCCCTCTGCGTCCTCTTTCCAATGCCACCAATCTGATCCAAATTGGATTCTCCAAGAAAGAGTTATGCACAATCTCCCAAGATGACATGATTATAGACCTTTCCAGAAGAGCGAACTAGTATGAAGTGCCATGTGTCACTGTTTCAACCTTTGGCACTGAAAAATATATACAAGAAACTACAGTTTGTCCTCTTTCTGTAACATCTTACAAAATTTCAATCTGATGCTTAGAGAGAAAGTTATGACTATTTTCCCCAGGTCACCTGTTTGGAATGTAATTCATGAGTCTGCAAAAAGAGCAACTTCCTCAGATCATATCTCCACAAATATAGCGCGAAAATCTCTGAAATTCAGATGTGAGGTTTAGCGCGATGTCTTCTCAAATGGGTTATTTTTTTAGCTTTTGAAACGTCGGGGAAAAAAATTTATAGCAAAAATTCCATGATGACCTATTTGGAGCGGTGAAACACTAGAATCCAAAGCTCTGATACCAAATGTTATGAAACCAGCTCACAAAAAGATAGAAAAGATAGTTGAATTCCTTATAATTCAGCCTCTTCAAGGGGGCAACCTCCTTTACATTACACAAATGAAAAATTCTTGGATGATACAAATGAAAAGACCTCCTTTATATATATAGGAGTCTAAGGGGTCATAACATAATTAGAGGCGACATAACAATAATAATGTAAGGGCACAATAATAACAATAGTGGGCTTCTATGGGGCACAATAGTAACAATATGGGCACTACATGGGTACATCAATATAATAAGTGGGTTGTAATAATAACAATAAGGGGTTACACTAGTAGTATAGGGGCCTAACACATGCTTTACTATTTCTGAGCATGGGTATGCCCGCCTCACACAATAGTTTCTTTATGATCTCTTTCGCTGGCTTGGTAGGTTGAATTCTGGTGAACTCCTCCTCAGTCTCGGCATGATTCCTTCTATACACTTAATACATTTCGGCTATCATGTACCCATTTTGACCTCATATATTAGGGGGCATCTGTTATAGCACCATTTTCCACTCTTGGTAGATCTGATGCTCTGATTATGGCCTAGGGCAACCCTTCTAGACTTGGTCCAAAATCTAAAAAACAGTGTTTTATTCCCTATACGCTACTTTGCCCTATGATAAAAGCATGTACATGCAGGTCAACATATACCCAACCCGCGTACATTTGTTAAAACACTTAAAAAAATTAAATTTCCTTAATTTCGGGTTGAGTTCACGGGTTTTACCTGTTACTCACCTCCTATTGCCCATGGCCCAACTGTTTCCCAACTAAAAAAACTAATTTGGAGAAGTATAAATAAACCTCCATGGGAAGGCCTTAAGGGAGAAGATATGAGATATTGATACTATAGCGAGATTATCCCTGATAGAGTCTGACAAAATCCCCGTGCCTCTTGCACTCCCCAAAGCTTCAGGAAACCCTTGTTTCCTTGTTGGAGATATCCTTCATCTTTCTTGAGATATCCTTGTATTGGTGATGGAGGAAGATTGCTGAGGCCGGGAAAGGAGGAATCTGGAGGACGGTTCCGCTTGGAGCCAGAGAATGACTTAGGTCATATTTCTCCACTTTACTTGTAGCTAACTTCAATAAAGGAATGCTGTTCTGTTTCTGATATTAAATGTGTTTATGCATCTATTTATAGTGTAATTCGCTTATGAATCTTACATTGATGCATAATTGGTCATTCATTTATATGATTTAAAGTTAATATCATGAACATGCTTTACATTTATACTACTGTATATGTTTCATTTGAATAATTTTCAGGTTTCAAAGATATCAAGAGAAGCTGAGGGTTTGCACCTTGCGGGATCTACTCAAACGTAGGACTCTTGGGTAAGGACACTCTTACGCAGTTCAATAGAATAAGCATTTAGGTTGATTGTTTGAGCATTTCTTGTTGTGGTTTTCCTTCTGCTCTGTTGGGGTTCTCAACCCAAGACCCTAGGGTGGTCTCACCCGCGACAAAGAGAGATTTCTATTCTAATTGCATGAATGGAAACATTATTCTATTTGCATAAATGAAAATGATATTCATCTAAATGTAAAGGATAACCCTAGTTGCAGGAATGTAAAGACTACGCTATTTGCAGAAATGGAAATACTAGTCTACTTGCAGAATGTAAGCTCTATGCTACTTGCAAGAATGCAAATCATTAGTCTAATTGCAAAATGTGAAAGGTTGCTATGAAAAGGAAATTAACCTATGCGATAACATTGATTGTAATTGAAACCATAAGGGAGCGTAAATTCAAGAAAGCAGGCGTAATCTACTTTACATTGATAAAACATCTCTTAGTCACTATTTTGAAAGAAACTTAACTTTAGTGACAGAGTCCTTGTGCATGCCATAAGAAAATCATCATTACTGTTCAAATTTGTAAATCTATCCTCTAACCCTAATTGCAGTGAAGAAAAGGAAGGCCTAGTGTGGTCTTTGGTCCTCCTCAATCAAGGATTCAGAGCCTAAAGATCGTTATTCAAGCCTAAGAGACAAAAGTCAAGATTTTTGAGCAAATCTAGTCAAGTTTACACGGTGCTACATGATACTGCACGACTGTTATAGGATTTCTACAGGATGCTACATGACTGCTACATGATTGCTTCATGATGCCATAAGATTGCCCTGTTTTGCTATAAGATTGGATCTGTGAGCATCCCGAGGGTGGAAAAAGTGTCTTGAAGGAGGGGAAGGGTACATGAAGGTATATGCATGCTAGATGAGGCTTTTTCCAATCCTAGCACCTCTCAGAGGCCCATTTTGTACAAAATAAAATGTACACAGTGTCTTTTAATGACCCAAACATATGGTTTCAACGGAAAAGTTTTGAGGGAAATGTGAGATGAAAAGGAAGAGGTTGATGATGCCAAGATGAATGTAGGATGAGTGTCCCAACTCTGCAAGCCACTAGTAGTACTTGCAGACCAACAAACAATCCCTTTTTTCACTTGAAAATAATGCCAAACTAATAATTAAATTACAACAAAATGAACTAAACAAGAAAGGATGAGTTTAATTTTATGAAACCAAATAACACAAAAGTATGAATTGAATTTTATTTCATTAAAAGTCAATCTATCTTGCAACATGCATATGACCTACATCCATTAAATATTAAAGAATAATGTGATTTAAATAATAAATATGCAAAAACAAAGTATGTAAAAGAAGAATAAGCAAGGTCTAGCAATCTGCAAAGGAAAATCACTACATAGTTTTGGCTTGTTATTGCATATTCTTCAACCACACTTCCCCCAAAACAGGTGGTAACTAGACCTGCAAAAACAATTTTTGCAAGTAGAATTCTACTAAGAAAGAAAGAGATGTTGCTGCTAAAAGTAATGCATAATTAAGATACATAAGAGAGGCTGGAACCTCTGGGTTGGGCCCTAATCCCAGGGGCCTTATCTCTATGAAACTAACTTAGATATGAGACAACAATAAACCTTTCATTGACATAAAATAAAGTTCATGTACATCATGCAAAGGAAAATGAAAATAACAGTCTCAAGCTCTTAGCTCTTAGTAGCTCTTCCCTTGCTCAAAAATTCGAATCTTATTGAGCCCTTATACTTGTTTATTTATACAAATATGAATGAGGGGAAAACTCCCTGGAAATATGTATGCTTCCCTCCAATATCTCGAAAAAAGTGGATCTAGCTCCCTTAGATCCTCACAGTTACTTGAGTGCATTGGCTGTTAGTAGACTTCGAGTTGTAGATGAGTGATTTTAGGGATCAAGTCGAGTTGAAGGAGAGTAAATATAGGGAAAAGTCTCCTACATCTCCTCTAACTTCCTCCAACGTGTGTCTGCATAGTAAATGCACTAAAAAATTCTCTTTTTCCTTCACATTAACCACATTAGGCCACAAAGTATGACAAACATCCATTAATCTTCCTATTAAGCACATTATAGCCAAAAGTATGTTAATTAATGTGAGAAAAGAAGAAATTATAGGTTGGAGGATAGAAAAATGGGCCTTATAATATACTTATTGATAGGGCCCATTAATGACTTCTACAATCCATTGCAATCACATAGCTAGAAATCGGGCCTATGATTGAGTTATGATCATTAATGTTGTTCAAATTACCTTCGATGGAGTCATTGTATGAAGTATATATATTGTTTTCATGGACCCGAGCCTCATGAGGGCCCACCAGAATTTCAATGTATTTTCTTTCAAGTGCCAATGGAGTGACCGTCGACCATATGCAAACAAGCCATAGGGGTTAGCCCTTCCACAATGTGACCCTACCAATGACTGTGTTCATATTTTAAGGCTCCTAGTGCCAGGGAGGCTAACCATATGACTATATCCCATGACCTGTGTTGTTTCTTTGTAGACAGTTCTAGGCTCAAGAACTGTGCCAAAGCATCTAAATTAGGATTTATTTAAATGGATGACGAATGACTCAAATCATGCACATTGATATAACCCAAATATTTTGAAGATTTCTCAAAGTCACGATTCTAGTACTAACAACATGAAATATTTAAATGTTTATGATAGATGAAAAATAAGATATATAATAATTAAATACCCTTCTTGAATATTTATATTATCAAATAAGTAGAGGTGTATATAAATATTTCTATAACTAACACTTATACATTTGAGAGATGACAAAAGGAAATAATTTTAAGATGCAAATGTACTAATTCAAACAAACTATTTAATTAGCTAATCTTAGTAATGATAATAACTTTGCAGGGGCTATCAAGGATATCAAAACTCGGCCTAGCCATACCTAGTACTTCTATATTACCTCAAACATATGAAGAATAACATAAATGATTACACAAAGGAGACTCACATGACCACAAATGTTGCTAAGAACTGAAGCTAGAAGCCTTTGATTATCTTCAAAATTTTCAAAATACAAGAATGTCTCTAGTTTTATCAAAGTATCAACCTTTCTTACTTTAAATTACAAAGTATTTATAGTCTTCTTAAAAATATCTAATCTATTACAATCTTTTACATACAAATAAGGTTTTATCCAAAATAAATTGGATAATTCTAATTAATACAACTCAAAATAGAAATTCTGGAACTCATTTAGTGGAATCAACGCACTATTCAAGGAATTAGTTTCCAATTGCTACCTTGAAATATGATTTTGTTGATTTTTCTCCTGTTGCTTTGCCCTAATCCTACATCTAAAACTACTTTCTATTTACTCGATAAGTTCATGGAACTTAGCCCACTTATCATCATCTGGATATGATATTTTTATACTTTCCTGTATATTTCATCTACCTTGGTTCATTTTTCAAATGTGGGCTTGGTTACAAAAACATGGTGAATTTTATATGAAATGAATAAATCATTTTCTAAACCTTGGAAGAAAGTTCTACCACCAACATTTCCTTTTACTTTAGCAAATTTTGAGTTTTTTATTACTATATCATGTAAATTTTTCTCATAATCTTCGCATTGGATCAATTGGCAACAAGAATCCCTTAATGATGGGAGTCATTTTTGCTGAAGAACAAATATTTTTTTATGAAACCTCTTGATCTGAAATTCTAGATTTTGGCATTTGCTCTCTAGTTTTAGCATCAATAATTTTTTGACATCGAGGACTGCATCTGTCCCATTTTCAATACCCATGTCTTAAAGTTCCTCTCTAGTTTTTTAATACAAAACTCTGATAATCCTTGTTTCTTCTCCAGGTTTATTGTCTAGTTCCTCTTTGATCTCAGCAATAGCTAATTTTGCTTTGTGCACCAACTCTTCCTATTCAAAAATAATATATATTGATTTCCAAACATCTAAAATGGCTGAATTTATGTCTATCTAGATCTTTTCTTTAGCTTTTGACAAATTATGTGCATTGACTAATTCATCCATATATTTTTGAAGCTGTCTAGTAAGCATGAAATTATTTTGTACTTCCGGGAGATATGCATTATCTGCCTTGATTTTATTATCTTCTGCCTTTTCTAATGATGCATTTAGTTTCTCAATTTCAATATTCATCAATGATATATATCCCATGGCTTTGGATAACTATTCATTTGCATCTTAGCTGGCTGACCTCGTTCCTGTTGTAGAAGTTCTTGCATTGACTTACTGCTCTTTCTCCTTAAAAAGTTTTTCCATGTCTGACTCCAATTTTTGTATTTGAATGTTCTGCTCAATAATCATACATAGCATATTCTTTTTTCCCTTCTCTAATTTCCATACTTCCTGAGCTTGAAGATACTCTGTTGTAGGCAACTTTAACTGTTTTTGTAGTGCTTGAATATCTACATTTCTGTTTTTAATAATTTCTTGAGCTGCATTAACATCATTAGGATCTAATCCTAATTTGATTACAAGGTCTGCCAAGCTTTTTATCCTTGTATCTATTTCTAATTATGACATATTTTCTAATTTAAGTTGAGAATGAATATTATTCAAAGAATCTTGTAGCTTTAAAGTTGCCATTTTTGAAATGGGGATAGAAGAATGTATCATTTCACCAACATATTTGTGTAGATCAATTTGATCTATGGGATGAATTTGTTTTGTATCAAAAGAAAACATTGAAGTCGTATAATACTTTGTTGTTTTTGGAACTAGAATTTTTGGCTCAAGAAATGCCAATTGGAATTGTCCTATTTCAGGGTCTAGTGCAAACAACAATCTGGCTTGGGTAGTATAAGTATGTTTCCAAAACTCAGAATAGGTGGCAGTCTTTAGCATTTCATTCTTCTTCTTCATTTCTTTGAATCTAGCGAGGATAATTTGTTCACCAGATTAAGGGGAAGCAGATACACCAGGAATTTTGTCTTTAGTTTGTTGTAAAGTGAACACAGGCTCACTTGATAACGTGAATGTAGTAGACACCTCTGTATTTATGACCCCTGATGATTCTTCCTCTATATTTTTTGTCTTTCTCCTCTTAAAAACTCTAAATTCTGCTAATTTAGAACCTAAACAAGTACGAGACATACTTTGACTTGGTCTCTTTAACTCTTTCTCTTTAATTCTTATAGTTTCCAATGTTGTTTAACTAGAAACCTGCTCTTCCACCTCCTGCAAAGTGTTCTCTTGCCATACTTCCTGATTAACATATTGTTTGATTTCTGGTTTTGAGATATGAGTATAAGGAGCATATTTTTGCTCAACTGTGATAGATGAAATTATTCCCAAAGGATCATAATTCCAGCTAAAATTTAACTTAAACTTCATTTGACTTAATAATTTTTCCACCTCCTTATCAGCTGCTCTGGTATTTACTATAAATGGAAAAATTTGAGTTTTCAATTTGAATTGAGCCTTTTGCTTTCTGGATACAAAAGGAATTCATCCATATTCATGCTTTGTCTTATGAATTCTATAGCAAAAATCCTCATGGGAACAAAAACTGGCAGTTTGTATGGTGGCAACTCAGACCCATAAAATCTGATCTCTATGAAATTACGATATAAGTACTAATATCCCACCTTTGATTGTTCACTCAGATGCAAAATTCTTTTAATTTTTGTTGATATCCTTGGAACTGCATCACTACTGAGGAGATACAATGAAAAATATAAAAATTGATCTATAAAGTCACTAAAATAGTAATCTTCGGAATTCCTTTTGACCGATGAAGTCCAATGAATGACAAACTGTGGCCTTCCCTATGAGTCAAGATTTTGGAGTGGCATTTTCAATCTTCCAGATTGATGATATAAAAATAAATACACCAATATAGATTGATGTTTAAAATATATTTCTGCACCGAACTTCAATAACTGCTCATGAATGACATCTGAAATTCACTGGCTAAAGTTGAAAAGAACAAAGGGTTTTTTACCGGATGAAAAGACTGACCAAAACCCTAAAATGAATTCATCCACCCTTTCATCACTTTGGTAGCCTAAAAGAAAACAAGCCATAGAAATTACTTGTCTGGACATTTCCGGAAAGGTTGCTAAATAATATGGTGGATTATGACATGGTGGATTATGACAAGGTAATTCAGATCCTTCAGGCATAAAAGACTCAAAGATACTAGCTCACTGCTGAAAGGTAAGTTTCTGGTAGATGTCCATTAGCGAGTCAATTGAAAATATGTGAAGGGAACTTGGAGGTTTAATTTGCAAGGCTTGTCAAATAGATTATGGGGTTATGGAGAACACTAATTCACCATTTCTTGCTACTATTTCTCTTTGGTTGGGTAGATAATGATTTTCACACCAAGGAAAAAATGGAAATGATAAGTTTGAGGGAAAAAAAATTGAGGTAATATGGATTCCAAAAAGCTAAATTCATCATTAGCATCTTCAAATTTATGAAATTCTCAATTTTACAACTCATATAAGTCAAATTCACAGTTGATTTCTATGATTTTGAAATCAGTATCTACCAGAGACAATTAATCTACAGTTGAGACTAGGGGAAGAATTGGGTTTTCAACATAAATCTTAGCTTTTCCTTTCTAACTAGCCATTTCAAAATAAGAGGAAAGAAAGGAATTAAGAATGCCCGATGGTCTATTGGATGATTGACGTGGTCGACTGTAAAATTTAGAAATCTTTTGTCATTGAGCAACTCTGCAAACACTGGTGAAATGAAGGAAAATTATATGGTTGATGGTAGATAATTTAGTTTAGCAGTTGATTTTAGATAACCGTTATTGAAATTAATGTTTGGCACGTCAACATAAAAATATCAGAATGTTGGCGTGAGTGAATTAATAGTTGAACAGATAAATTGTTAAATTATTGGAAGAGAGGGTGGGGGTTAATTTGGCGGTCATTTGGTGGAAGGGATAAAGTTGCAGAAGTGGTAGCGATAGGAGAAAATAAGTGGAAAGCGGTTTGAGGGGGGTGGTCTTTGGTATTTGTGAGGGGGGGGTCCCACAATTGTTGAATGCTCAAGACATAGGGTTGAGTGGTTTTAATGAAACAACTTTGCGGACCCCTCCACCCGTTAAATGTTAGGAGTGCGGGGGGGGTCCTGCAATATATTATTGATCATCGATTTCGGCAATACATTCAATGCCACTGGAAACTGCTCGATAGATAATTGCTGAAGACATTATGTAAATAACCACTAAACAACTTTATTTATGCCCAAAATTTAACTAAAGAGGCATTTATAAAAATATGCGAAGCTTTATTACATAGTGCGAATAATTTTTTTTTTTGAAAAATATACAATTTAGAAATAAATTGCATAGGTAAAAAATGGTTACAACAACCTGATCCTCGGGGGTCAATGGTCATCAACATGATGTCATGATGTCATGTGATGATCCATGAGGGGTGCCACATGTCACCCATATTTAACCTTTTTTCTAATCAAAATGAGCCAATTTTTCCTCCCGCATGGTAGTCCTTGGAGGTGCCACATCACCTTGTTTACACCATCCTTCTCACCCTGTAGCCGACTACCACATGTCCCTGTGGGACATGCTATTAGGTGTAGTATATGGTGGATTAATGGATCAACATTTAATTGTCAATATAGGGTTTGTGGACTTTTAGGTGCAACAATGGAAATGCCTAATCTATCCAATCTGCTAAGACCTTTGAATTCCTGCAAATGCTAGTCAATGTTGTAATCAAAGGCATTCATTAGAAGAAAAACCCTAACTACAACAAACACTGATTCTACACTATCAACAATTCTAAGAAAACCTAAATTATCAGTAACTGAAAAGCAAACCTTAATTGAAGAGAAAACCCTGACTAATTGGAAATTGAAAGGAAAAACTCTACTTACTGTAAATCAAAAAGCAAAACCCTAAATATTAACAATTAAAGAGTAAACCCTAATTAAAGAGAAAATTCTAGCTATTGATCAATCTGGAAATCTAAGCATTTATTTAAGAAAATGTAAATACTGTCTTCAATAAATCAAGGAGCAAGGAAATTGAAATCTTAGACAATCCACTTACTGTAAAATTAACCTTGTTAGACTCAATACGTAATTTCGAGGGATTTTATGATTTTACACTTGGTTCTAGTGCAATCTCTCTCTGGGTAAAATCAAAATAAATCCCAAATCTTACTATGATATTTCCAATCAAACATTCTCATAAAATTATCTTTCTTCGAGACCTGAAGAAAACTTCAAATCTTCATAAACTCAATTCTTAGCAGTTCTAGAAATAGCATCAAGAAGATTTCTTGGTAACTTTTAAAAGCTAAAAGACAAAAAATTTATATCGAATCTTGTGAATGGAGTTTTTATTTGAAAGATCTGAAGAAACATATGAAAACACTTATTTATTTATTTTTTGTCTGTATTCAAGCTTCTGTGATCCATAATGAATTAAGCAAAGTCTTTCAGTAGAAATCACATAAGAGAAATTTTTGGCCGAAGCGTTTCGAATCAACAAGTGTGGTTCATCATGAGGACTAGATGAAGAGGCAGACCATGGCAAAGGCTTAAATAGAGAGCAATTTAGAGACATAATTTCAAGTAACCACTATATTTGAACAATAATATTTAATTGTAGAATTGAGGCTTCTGTGATCCATCATATTTGTAAAAAGAGCTTCGGCGTAAATCACATAAAAAGATCATTGTCGAACCCACCAGTGTGGTTCATCGTCAGGACAAGCTGAAGAAACAGATGGCTTAGCAAGTTAAATAGGCTGAACAGAGACTCCAACGGCTATAAACAACTACATTTGACTCTAGGACCTAGGCCATAATTATATTAATAAATTTAATCTTATTATTATTTTTATAATATTAAGAATATAATATTTTATTTGTTTAAATGAATTAATGGTTATTTAAAAATTACTATTAAATATATTATTTTGAATGAATAAATTAAGTTATATATAAATATGATCTTATTATTATTTTAATAATATTAAGATGATAATATTATATTTCTAGAGATAAGATAAATAAATGAGCGAATATTATCAAAAGAAATTCATATTAATGGTTATTTACAAATTGTTATTAAAATACTATTGGTTGAACGACATCTTCAGAATGGATAATTTAAGATATATAAGTAATTAAATATTCTTATTAAGTCATTAACTAAATATATATGCTTTATTTATTGATGGTTTGTTTTTAAAACTGATCTTAAGGGTTAGTTTGACCTGAAAAGGAGATAATTAAATTTTAATTTCAAGATATACTATATGTATATGCATATTTATATAAGCTATCCTATAGCTGAATATCAATAAAATATAACTAAGTCTAGACTCAAGAATGCATCCTAATTTAGAAATACTAATAATAATAACATAATGAATTAAATAATAAACTACTACAACAGAAAAAAAGGCCCCTTTATCAGTGCTAAAATCTATATAAAAAACTAAATTAGATTAATACCTAAAAAGATAATAATCAAAAATAGATACACGAGGAATCCAATCAAAAGGGAAGAACACACGGCTATCAGCGGTCCATATTTATAAACTCGAAAGGACTAAACCAACCACACACAAAGACTAAGCAGTTCATCCTGGGTGTTTTCTTTGTGTGGGGTTGGTTTAGTCCTTTCGAGTTTATAAATATGGACTGCTGATAGTGGTGTGTTCTTCCCTTTTGATTGGATTCCTCGTGTATCTATTTTTGATTATTATCTTTTTAGGTATTAATCTAATTTAGTTTTTTATATAGATTTTAGCACTGATAAAGGGTCCTTTTCTCTGTTGTAGTAGTTTATTATTTAATTCATTATGTTATTATTATTAGTATTTCTAAATTAGGATGCATTCTTGAGTCTAGTCTTAGTTATATTTTATTGATATTCAGCTATAGGATAGCTTATATAAATATGTATATACATATAGTATATCTTGAAATTAAAATTTAATTATCTCATTTTCAGGTCAAACTAACCCTTAAGATCAGTTTTAAAAACAAACCATCAATAAATAAAGTATATATATTTAGTTAATGACTTAATAAGAATATTTAATTACTTATATATCTTAAATTATCCATTCTGAAGATGTCGTTCAACCAATAGTATTTTAATAACAATTTGTAAATAACCATTAATATGAATTTCTTTTGATAATATTCGCTCATTTATTTATCTTATCTCTAGAAATAAATATTAACATCTATTATTATAAATAATAATAAGATCATATTTATATATAACTTAATTTATTCATTCAAAAATAATAATTAATAGTATTTTTAAATAACCATAATTCATTTAAACAAATAAAATATTATATCTTAAAATATAAAATAATAATAAGATTAAATTTATTATATAATTATAGCCAAGGTCCTAGAGTCAAATGTATTGTTTATAGCCGTTGGAGTCTCTGCTAGCCTATTTAACTGCTAACCAGATTGTTTCTTCAGCTTGTCCTGAGATGACCACACTGGTGGGTCGACAATGATCTTTTATGTGATTTACCGAAGCTCCTTTTACAATATATTTAAATAATAATATTAATTATTAAAAACATATTATAAGTACGACTAGCTTGAAAAATAACATTTAAATATTGATATAGTTTATTAATTTTAAAAAATATTAATAAGTACGACTATATTAAATGGCTAGTTTTTGAAAAAAATATTTAAATTTATTAAAACCAAATAATAATTAGTTTAAGAAAATTATTTAAAAATGATATAAGTTTATTAATTTATTAAAAAATATTAATTAGTAACAACTATATTAGACATTATTATAAAATGTTAAATATTTCTAGCCAAACCAATATATGATGCTCTATATTAATGTGCAAAGAGTGAACCTAAGAACAACACAAATGAACATAGACTTTGTCCTCACAATTGATTATACATATATACAAATGTCTAGATAAGTTTCAAATATGCTCTTCAAATTTTGGAGTATCAGATTATATCAAATAATACCTAAACTTACATTCTCGCAAGACAAGTCCGTGTTTAGGGAAACACAATTCGTTTTTCAAAGAACCACTATCATGAATCATGTGAGTCTTTACAAACCAAACAAGCATTATATGGATATATTCTGTTTTAGTGTGAAAGTATGGGTAGATTTGGAAATCAATTTAATGCCTTTGAAGTCGCAGCATATTTGATGCATTCAAGTCAACAAAGGGATCTTGGATCATAATGGATCTAATATACTTTATATTACCAACCTATAAAGATTTCTAAGTCTCATCTCAAGATCAAAATCCAAAGAAAAATCCTAAAACTAATCATAGTATGAAACTATTGTATGAAACTAACAATAGTGAGCATAAAGGAAACTTTCTTGCGGTTCACAATTAATATCCATACAATATTTGATTATAGAAACAATTTGTGCGTAACATTCATGCAAATGGTATATCATTCTTATGATAATGATATCTCCCGCTACATGTATAAATGCAAATCAGGCATAAACTAGAGAATTTATTTCAGAAATGTGGAGTACGTAACCTTTGTTCTATTGGCACACAATAAACCATTAGATATGAAAGTGAAACTACCAATTAGCATACCAAGCAGTGAGATATGAAACATCAATTAACAGTTTTGAAACCCAACTAAATGAATACATAGGGAGGAGGACACCGTACTGGATTGGTGGGCCCAACTAACCATCTCATGCTTCCTATAAAAAATTAAATCACAAAGATGAAATTAAAAAAAAATAAAGTGTAGAACTTTGAGTTTATCAAAATGTGTGCATTCTTTTACATCGTGGAACAACAGCTCAAAATCTAGTACAAAATAGAGATCGACCCCAAGGGTCAGATCTATGCTATGGAAGAGCCCAACACTTCAACAACAATTATTTCAATGCTCTCGCCTATCTACCTTTTACAATGATCCATGGCTCTTCTTTTTATATAGCTTGCATTACAAAATTAGGTTGTAGCAGCTTGAACTGATATAGTCAAACCGAGTATAGGTTGCAATAACTATATAAAAAATTAGATTATAGTTCCTTATGCTGATTTTTCATTTTCTTCAAATCTGGTTGTGATTTTAGAAATCTAAAAAATGTTAGAAACCAAGACAAAACTAAGAGGGGGTGAATTAGTATTTAAGAATTTTACCAATTTAAAAACTTTCTTTCACTTATACAAGAACACTAAGACACCACCAAGTACTTCAACAATTATTTCAAATAAGCATGATAAGAAATAATATCAATAACCACAATGGAACACAAAAATTCTTCAAAATTGTTTTCCAATTACTTCACAAGGCAAGCTACAACTTGTTGTTACAATTATCTGGCTACAACTACCATGAAGCTACAACTCCAAATATTTCCCAACACCCATTAGAAGGAGCAACAACCCCTGATCTGCAAGCTACAACTTGCTTGACACTCATTGATTCATCTTTCATCTATTTTCATACTAGAACCATGAATGCCTCCTTTTCTTCAAAATAAAATAATTTCTTCCTTAATCACCAATACCTTTAGCAATCTATGATTACTGAATACACTAGTAGCATCACCTTACACAAAATTATCCACACAAAAGGTCTCTCTTTTGTAACCTGCTTGCTCAAGCCTGCTTATAAATAGTTTTGATTCGCTAATTTTGGCTTCAATGTTTTTTTCTAACTTCACTTGTATTCTTGCATGAATCCTTAAATTCTGCCTTTTTCCTATTTAGTTGAGTCTTCTGGATCTGATTCTTGAGTCTTCAATCTCTAATCTTTAGCTTTAAATTAAAGCCCTAAGTTTCTCTGTTTAATTTTAATATTCTATTTTTTAGCATACTTTAGTTGGGACCTTCTATTTTTGGTGAACCTCCAGATTTATCAAAACTGCTAACTTTGCCTCTTAACTGATGTTATGTTTGGCTTAATTGCCAAACTCCAAAAGACATCGACTCAATTGTTCATGCAAATACACCACCAAACCAAGCTACCGACTCATCACGTCCAAGGCCTAAAGGCCCTTTTAAAAATCATACGCTACCAAAAATAGCTGCTGACTCAATTCGTCCGAGCATGTGCCCAAGGCACTTTACCATAGGCCCGAATCCTTTTTTAATAGCCCGCCGTTTCCAAAGCACACAAAATAAAAATTCTGTGACCCTTTTTAAATTATATTCATAATGCTACCAAATATGCCAAAATTGGTCTTAGCTTCTTATGCTCTGGTGCCTTGCTTGTTTTCTGCCAAAGGACCAGGTGTTGTGGCCCCTGGATTAGCCTTCAGGCACTAAAATTATTTTTAAGCCTACGAGGGCTTATTTTCTTCATTAAATCCTCTTTCGCGCCGTTGGTCTTGTTTCTTGCACGTAACCTCGTGTCGACACTTAACCTATAGTGATCAATCTTGATGATTTTGTTTGTCCTCCTGTGTAAAATTCTAGGGTCCTTTTTACAGGCTTAATTGTCTTGTAGGGCCTACCTTGCCTCAATCTCATTTGCTACTATTTTGCCATAAAGCCTCGTCAGCCCGATGCCTGCTTCCCTGCACTTCCTATCTGTGCTCATTAAATTATTTCAGGCTCTGTCCTATAGGCTGAGATGTACCGTGGGGTCCACTGCTGCAGCCAAGAGCCAATAGAAATGCACCCGGGCTTAGCTGTCTCTGACGCCACCCATGTCATCCGACACCTAGTCAGCCCATCGATCCCTTTTTGTGTTTCTCCAAGAACTTCTGGGCTTTGACTAGTGGGATGATGTCATGCTCATGTCCCCTATGCCATGTGTCATTTGTGGTTGGTCCATGTGTCACTCAGTAATGGGCCATTTGCATACCTAAAAACATTGAATATTCCTGCCACATGTTATGCTCCCATTGGTTAGTGATGATGTCATCTCTGACGAATAGTACACTGCCACCTGCCATCTATTAGAGAGGAGAGATCGCCATCTATTAGAGGAGAGTGAAAGACCCTGTGACCTTGGTTTTATGAGCAAATACTTTATAATTTTTTTAAAGGGTCTTGACTATTTTTCTCTTATACTGTGTAGAATTTCCTCCAGGCTGATGCACCTCTACACAATGCTTTTTTATCCTTCAATGGTCACCTTTCTGGGCTAGCCTCAGCAGGTCGAGTTTTCTATTATGTGGGCCTCTCGCTCATACCTCAAATGCTATCCTTAAGGTTTCGCTGAGGTATAACCATTGAGTTACCTTCGCTAGGATGTGTTGTAATGGGGGATCCACCTTACGGCCAATGACCATGCTCCCCACTGCCTCGCTATTCAAGCCACGTATGCCTCAAGATTTCAATGGAAAATACTCCATAGTTTCCGCTAGATTTGGAACCTTTGCAAACTTAACGAAGCACCAAAAGGGTCTCCAATCTCCTAGCTTTGCAATCTTTGACTTGGGGGCCCTGCAACTTTGACTAGCTCTAACTTTCAATCTAGGAGGCCATTTTTAGACTTCCACATACCATTGGAAATATTTTTTAAATATTGTTCCATCTAGGTGGGCTTCATATTCTCTTGAAGTGATCTACTACACTTGAAATGGTGCCAAATTTGCTGCACCATTTTCATCCTGTTGCTCTTCAACCTTATTCTTGTGCCTGGAACCTGATCTTCTAAGGCATATTTTTGACACCTTTGCCACCTACTTCCATCAATGACAACATATTTCCAACATTTTCGCCCTTTGGCATTGATGACAACACCAAGATCAAATAAAACATTCTCATCAAGTCATTCCAACTGTCATTGTCTCCTTTGAATACTGCTCTTCATTGAGATGCAATTCTCTTAGTTTCTTTCTACTGTTGTGATGTTGTTGTTGTTCTTGCTTGTTGTTTCTCTTACTATTGTTTGATTACTAACACCTCTCCTTTATTTTTTTTAATCACAAATAACCTCTCCCCCTTTGACATTAATGGAAAAGACACTAACATGCCCCCCTTATCACCATACTCCCCCTATCAACAATCTTCGTCGATCTTCTTGATCCTACGGACCTAGAAACTTCATCTTGATATTCTGAATATATAACATCTGACTTTCTTCCTCTTACAGGAAGATCTAGTGGAGGGAAGCAAGACAAATGAATCCTAATATTTTCCTCAAGTTCTCAAACTAGTCTCTAGGAAGAGGTTTGGTGAAGATATCATCAACCTATTATTTTGTTGTGACATACTCCAACTTCACAATCGGATTGACGACTTTCTCTCTCAAGAAATGATACTAGATTTGAATATGATTTGACTTGGAGTGAAAAACAAGATTCTTGGACATGCTTATGGCACTTATGTTGTCACAAATAATGGGAATAGGTTCATCATAGAACACTTGTACATCCTATAAGGCCTGCTTCATCCACAATAGTTGAGTGAAATAAGAAGCTTCTGCAATATATGTTTCTTTAATTGTAGATAAGGAAATGAACACTTTCTTCTTGCTCAACCATGAAACTAGATATTCTCCAAGAAACAAAGCACCACCACTTCTGCTCTTTCGATCATCTATATCACCTGCCCAATCAACATCAGTAAAAATAGTTAATGAAAAATCTTTACCTCTAGGGTACCCCAGTCCATAATCCATTGTTGCTACGAGATATCTAAGAATCCTCTTGGATGCTAGTAAATGGCTCTATCTAAGGGCTGCTTGGAATCTTCCAACAATACATGATGCCTGCATAATGTCTGGTCTTGATGATCCAGGTGGATATTGGTGGCCACCTGCCAAATCCACTTGAATTGTAGCACAATTTACTATTTTTAGCAGTTTTTCAGGTCCTGAACTTCCGGAGCCGTTTTGAGGCCCTAAACGACGTTTTTTGGGAAATCTAGGGGCAACATGGGTCCATGGGCTGATGTTGCCCTTCCCAAAGTAGCAGTTCTCGGATAGATCTTTCTAACGAGCTATTGTACGCATCAAACGGAGATCGTATGCCAAAGTTACGACCCCGAGAAGTTAATGTACCAATTTACCCAAATGGGGCCCACAGTTTGGCGTTTCATCTTCTAGGGTTAGTTTTTGGAATGTTAAGGGTTTTCCATTGTTTCTCAACAATAAATAGGCCTTTGAGCCTCATTGTAACACAATTCAGAGGTATGTAGCCACCACATCTATTCTCAGAGATAAGCTACCATCGCCCTAGCTGGTTTATTTTCAACTCTGTTTGTAAGCATATTTTAGTGTTTTCCATTAATGAAATGAAGTATTATTTCCGCTGCATCTTTGTGTATATGGTTATCTCTGTATTTTGTTGCGTTCCTGTTTAAATCCTGATCAGTGGTATCAAAGCGGTCTGCTTTTTCTCTATTTTTCCTTTGCATGTCCCCAACGAGGTCGGGATATAAGGAGTTGGGGCTTGAACTGGTCGAACCTTTGAAAGACCTGCCTTGCAAATCTCGACGGCCTCCCATGGAGGATGAGAAGAAAGATGAGGGGGCAGGAGATCCTATCAAAATATTGCTCGAAGAAGCCCTCGAGTGACAATGGAACGCGATGATGGATAGCTTTGCCTAGATCCTTCAGCGGCTACCCAGAAGCGACACATCGGCTTCCAGCAGCTACTCTGGAAACGCCACGCCCTTTAAGGTACAAGTTAATTTTGAAATCCCCATATTCGAGGGTCAGATAGACGCAGATGCCATAGATAAATGGTTAAATCTACTGGAAGGGTATTTTTCTGTTCATGAATTTTCGAGTCGGGAAAACATTGTTTTCGCTCTTCTCAAAGCAGCCCCCCACGTCAAGGACTGGTGGGAAACCTACTGCGAGCAGAAGGAAGAAAGCACAGGCTCACTATTTTCAACCGCACCCACTCGAGATCCATTTCGGGATGCCATCAAGGAGCAGTACTACCTTGTCAAAAGCTATGAGGACAAATACATCAAATGGACCACGCTGCGGCAGGGACGGGACCAAGATGTGCCTGAGTTCACCAACATTTTTCATACCCTTCACACACAGTTGGGTATCAAAGATTCTGAGCTGCATCTGGTACTCAAATACCGCTGCTGCCTACACAGATACATCCAGGAAGAGATGGAGTTCTTGAACATCTCCTCGCTCGGCACGGTGTACCGATACGCTGTCAAAATTGAGCAAAAGTTCAAACAGAAGAAGCGAGACTTTGGATCAGCAAATCCGAAGCCCAAAGGACAAAGCCAAGGTGGGGTGACCCAAGACAACCCGTCGAAGCTGCAAGAAAAGAACAACACCATGAAGCCGAAGAAGGACACAGGAAAGTGGTGTGAGTTCCACAAGGGTCCCACTCATAACACAAGTGAGTGTTGGACCAAGCAGTCTCTGGTGGCCAAGTTGAAGGCTTCTGAATCAGATGCATGTTCTGACCCTGAGCCAGAACCCAACAAGGGGAATGGAAAAGGGAAGCAGATCATTGCTGCGGATCCCAGCGCCACTGTTGCCACTGCCAAGATCCAGAAGAATGAACCTGCAGATCCAGAAGAGGGGGAGCGTCTTTTCCACTCACAGATGTGGGTGAAGGGTTCACTGCTGCAATTCATTGTCGACAGTGGCAGCCAAAAGAACCTCATTTCAGCAGAGGTCATGAAGCGGTTGGGCCTACCGACTACACCACACCCACAGTTGTATAGTATTGGGTGGCTTCATGAAGGACGAGATCTCAAAGTTCGCCAGCAGTGCCACCTTCCCTACAACATCAAGCCCTTCACAGACGAGGTATTGTGTGATGTTACACCTCTGGATGTTTGTGATGTACTATTAGGCCAGCCATACTTGTGGAGGAGACATGCTGTGTATGAATCAAGGCCTCGCGCTGTCATTATTTCTTTGGGTGATTCATTATACAGGATACCGGAGGTAGCCCTACCTACCGCCATGTCTTTGATCACTGCTAAGAAAGGCAGCAAGCTCATATCATAGACTAGGAAATTTATTTTCTGTCTGGTTCGCTCCCAAAGCAAGGGGAAGATTGTTGCTACATCCCTGACCCCCGCAAAGGGTTCCTCCACGCAGCAGGAGCAACAGCAAAGGGATACGGTCATGACAGAACACAGGAACAACTTCTCCTCACCCACAGGGTTACCACATAAGCTTCAGGCGGGCGACAAAGTTTGGTTACATCTGCAGAAAGAATGCCTTACAAGAGCCCATCAGAAGCTCTGACCACTCCGACATGGTCCTTACAACAGTACCAAGGCTATGGGAAATAATGCTTTGAAGCACAACATTTCTCCATTCCTTTGCTTGCACCGAGTGTTCAATGTGGACCGCCGTCGACCATCCTTCCCACCATTTTTGGACACATCAAAGATTGTAGAACAACTCACCAGGGACCAAGTTCAACAAAAGTTTCCTCATCTCATGGAGGAACTCAACGCAATGGGGACTATTGATTCCTAAGGGGGGAGGAATGATCTAGGTGGATATTGGTGGCCACCTGCCAAATCCACTTGGACCCCCACCATTGTTTCTTTCAGCTCT
>APFE030961193.1:0-12434 GCA_000404065.3 Pinus taeda
CTATACTACTAATTATCTATCATATTTACAAGCCAAGTCATCATTTACCATAGTAAAACATCCTACATGAGAGAAAATCCATGAACACAGTCAAAACATCGAAAAATAGCCATCCTGTGCAAAATTGGCCCAATGCGCAATGCCATTGGCCCAACTCGCAATGCCACTTTCAGGTCCCTTTTGGAGGCCTTCCTGGCATCCAAATTGAGCTGATGATAGGTAATCGGAAAGGTCTTCAAGTCTAATTTCCAAAACACTTGGATGTTCTTCCTTTGCAGCTCATTTGACCCCTCAAACATTGATTCTCCCAATACTGCGCAAAATATGTAGAATGAGGCTGCCAAATGCAAAGTGTTGTTTCAGTCAAATTTTGAACGTCTTCCTCAACTCCAAATTGAGCTCATGATAGCTCATTGGAAATCTCTCTGTGTCTCGTTATCATTTGACTCATCACAAAACTCATTTGGTCAATACAACTAAGATAAATCTTGATTTTCCCAAGGTCACTCCAAGAGTGTATCAACTTTCTTGAGGCAAATGATGTTTTGGAAATTTCTCCCAAACCATGAGACCTATGTAAAAATGGAAGGTGCTTTTCTTCTTAGGTCTATGGGGGACAAAAATCTCTCTCAGGTTTGTCAAATTCATTGTTTCCTGTTCAGAAACATCATTTGAATAAAACCTATCCCAATGTGTGGAACAGGGGATTTGTAGAAATGAAGGGAAATGAAGGGGATGAGGGGCTTCTAATTTCTTGAGAAAATTTTTGGAAGTAGGGAGGAATGTGAGGAAGTAGGGGAAAGTCGAATTTCAAAGATTGAGTGAGGGGAATGGGTCCAAAAGGGAAAAACACAGGGCTAACCTAGAAAAGTGTCAAATTGTAGCAATAGGCTAGGGTTTGTGGGAAAATGATGAATTTGAGGGATATCAGTGATGGGAAGTGTTTAAGAAGATATATTAAGGATAGGGGAAGGTGTATGAGCATCAGGATACAAGTTTTTTTGATGATTTGACCATCCAAGAAAAATTACCTTCAAAACCCAAGGAGAGGGAAATGAGCCTTACCTAAGCACAAATAAAGGACAAACAAGGTGTAAAATGACCCATTGGAGCCTGAAATAATGATGACAACTCTTTGAATGATGGTACACTCAACCAAATGGTGACATGAACCAATACTTGGAAAACCTTGGAAGGAGTGAAAACAAACCTAGACCTAATACCTAGTGACCAAATTTTACTTGAACACTCATTGAAATGACAAAATTTGGCTTTGAAAACCTAAGAACACTTTGTAAGAGCCTGTTTGATCATTGGTGGAAGGCTGCAAAGACTGAAACTAACAAGAATGTCAAGGTTCATCCCATCATTTGCTATATGTAGTCCCTCATAACTCATTCTATAGGGTTTTGATCAGCCAAGCTTCTAATAAAACTATCTTGGAGAGACCTTGGACAGTATTGTAACATGCCTTGGTTTCTCCACTACACAGAGCTAGTACATCTCTTTGGAGGAGCAAACAGAAGTGGCTGTAACATTCCACTATTGGGGCTAGTGGTTGGACATGGATGTATTGTATGACTGGAACTTACACTTCTTTATATAATAAGAGCCAACATGTTTCATGCATATGTTGTATTACATTCTAGCTATCTTGGTTCTCTAAATGGCATATCTATTTTCTTTCTTATGCATTCATGTATGGACTATTCTATATTAGTATGTATGAATCTTTCTTAAATGTGTTGTTGGTTTAACCATCACTTTGGATTGCCAACTAACTTTCTTTCCAGCTTGTGATGCATCTTCACTCTTGTGTTCCCTTCCCATCTGAGTACTAGTACAGGTTTCTAAGGGGCACAATCATCTCAAACCCCATGTGTTAGAATCTCTCATGCACCTTTCGTGACTCAGTGTGGTTGTCACACCCTTTCTACCAATACAGTCATCTTACTTGCCTTTGTGTGAAATCACAGTCAAGGCAATACTATGCGACCCATTGCTCAGACACCTACACCAAACAGTCTGAGGTCTAATTGGGACTTCTTATCGGGGAGCTCCCCTTACATGTTGGTGGGTCCATCACCGTAAACAAATCCACACGTCAAGAAATTTTGCAATAGTTTTAGCAGTAACTATATAGTATATTCCCGACATAGAGTATTCAGCCTACACATTCTATAACCTATATATAAACACAATCCAACATAACATAATTCATGCGTTTACTTCTACCACAACTACATAATTATGAATACTATTAATATTATCAGTGGGTACAGGATCCTCTAAGCAATAGTCCCACACTGGAAATCTATGGCTTGCAGGACCAAACGACCCAACATTAAATCACCTTTGCTTCCTCCCGAGCTATGATAACTTTCCAAGCCTCAGCAACCTCTCCTAAGCCTTGATACCTTTTATCTAACATTATCTTTCTCACAAATTATTCCTTGGTAGCGTCCCGCCTTTTCAGGATCTATTTCCCCTTAGCCTAGGCTTGATCATTTTTTTTCTAAATGAAAAAGTGTGCTTTTCTCATTGCAACAATTTATCCCTGGTCTTGATCTCCCACCGAGATATCATATATATCCATATATCTTTAAATTTATGAAAATCAAAGTGAATTTGATTCTACTCAGATTCTAGCAAGTTTCATCTACTCTGGTGTCAACCATCATGATCTCCAAAAATAAAACTAGCTACTTTATTTATTAATTTAAAAATCATTTTCCAAACATAATCAGTTTGTCCCCATCCTAGTAAAGTCACTAGTAATGGTAACCATCAAACAACTAATTATTTTAATTACAACGGAGGTGCTACATATTCCTCCCCTTAAAATTTAAGACCATCCTCGGCGTCCATTATTCTTGTGAAAATAATCTTGGGTAGACTGCTTTCATGACATCTTCTTTTTCCTAGTTTTCCTCCTCAAGTGTAAAGTTCCTCCACTACACTTTAACCTGAGGCACTAAACTTTAACCTGAGCAATGACCCAATTTTGCAGTACAGTTTCCCTCTACTCCAAAATGTGGAGTGGTTTGGGCAAGAAGTCTCCTTTTGTCTCCACCTGTAAAATATGCCAATCAATTAGATAAGAAGTGTCATGCACATATTGTTTTAATAGGGACACATGAAATAAATTATGTACTTTAACATGATCAGGTAAAGCCAATTGGTATACTATTGGACCTATTCCATCCAATACTTCAAACAGTCCACAAAACCATTGTGCTAGTTTAGCACAGTTGTCAGTGCTCATGGTTCTTTTGCGAGGTTTGACCCTTAGATACACATGCTCTCAAATATGAAACTCTTTAGGAACCCTCTATTTATCTACATGTCTCTTTTGATGGTCTTGAGCGATTTTAATGTTCTGCTTAATTTTCCGCACTGTCTCCTCCATTTCAAGCAAGACATTTGGTGCAAGGACCAGTATATCTTCTAGTTGACTCAAACTAAGTGGGGTATGGCATCTTCTACGATAAATAGATTCACAGGCGCTCATTTTAATGGATTCCTGATAAATATTGTTGTAGGTGAACTCAACAAGATGTAGAAAGTCTTCCCATTTTGTGAGTCTATCCATTACATACACTCAAAGCAGATCTTCCAAAATATGATTCGTTCTTTCGTTTTTCTCATCTGTCTACGGATGGTAGGCAATATTGAATTTCAATTTAATACCAAAGTTTCCAAATAATGTTTTCAAGGAATTTGAAGTAAATTCTGTGTCTGTGTCTTATATTATCAATTTTGGTATGCCATGCAATCTAAAGTTACTAAAATATGAAATTAATTGATGATCTCTTCAAACTTAGCAATGAAATTCATAGTAACAAATAATTTATTGTGTTCGATTTAGAAGTCATTATGTGATAACTATGGAGAACTAAATTTCCAAATCAATGATGATGATCTATACTTCGTACTTACCTGCGGAATTAATAATCACAATAGTTATATTCTAAAAGATACGAGTCATGGCTAGGACCATGAATAAAAATTTTAGATCTAGTTAAGGAACGAGCATGAGAAATCCCTACCTATATTGCAATGAGAAAAGTCGAAGTACCTAATAAATGGACATGATATCTGGTGTGAAAACTTGTTTTTAAAATTCTTAGAACCCTAGAAAATAAGTGCTCCTTCTTTCAGTTCTATCAATTCCACTCTTTTTGTTTACGATTTGGATCGCAAGTCCTCCAAAAGCTCTCAAATCCTTTACTCCAATGTGTCATCGCCACCACCACATCTCTTCTTGTTCTGAGCTACACCTGATCCAATATTTGAATTGGAAGAAAGGGCATGGGGAAGGTTAAGTCGAGCCCTAATTTCACGGATTTTGAAGGCAACTCGATCATATGTGAGAGTGACCTTTTCTAGGGTGTTGAAAGTTACCAGTCAAACCTTATCCCCCTTCTTGGTGGGATCTCTTATTTCTGTTGTGAATTTTTCCCATGACCGATTCCTCACTCCTTTGTAATGCTTCGCCTTACTTTGATTCATCTCCCCATTATACTCTTCTTCTTGTGTTTGTGGCATTACAAATCCAGATCATATGATCTCGTGGTCTTGTGGTCTTGTCATTTTGTTATTTTGGCGCAACCACTTGGCTGTGGTGGTGCGCTGTTGGAAACAATCCCTGCCTCCAGTGATGGTGTTGGAAAGATAATCCAAGTTGTGGGTGGTGGTGGGGGAGGAGGTGCGAAATGGATTTATGAGATCAATGTCGTCATCCACATCAAACAAATGGTGGCAAATGAACTTTAACATTTTGATTGTCACCCTTTCAACTTCCATAGTTGTCTCTCCCTTGAAATATTTACATGGGTAGAGGATAGAAGTCTCCCTCAACACTTCAATTGCATAGATCAAATCACAACTCAAATGAAGCTAAAAACTCAAAAATTTAACTCACAAGGAAACGAAGTAAAATTTGGGGGAAACATAAATAAAAATTTGGATTAAACTATAATACATGAAATACATTCATATGGAGGTTGTGGCTTCTTCACCAAGTAAAACAAACATTCTTACTGAGATTTACATTCACCAAGAGTTGTGGAGTAACTCTTTTTAAAACTTGTAACTATTCGTTTTCACGTGCCCACCAAAATTCTTACACCCTCAACTATGAAAAATACTTTTACATACATATATTTCAAAACATACACATTTTGTTAGCCTCACTCTCTTAAAAATCAATAATAAGTCCAATTACTAAATTAAATAAATAAAATCATGAGAATTCCTCAAACTAAGGAGTCTAGTTTGGATGAAAGATTCTCTCCAACTAGCTCCCCTAAATTACTGTGTATGTTGAGAAATTGTCTCAACCAAGTGAGTCTAAGATAGATGCACTATCTTAATACCACTTATTCATGTATTTAAATGTATTATTAAATTTTTTGAATAATGGGAATTACATGAACATGAGAAACCACATGATGGCTCTCTGCCTTTTTCGCCAATTTAATTTTTGTGTGTTAATTTGTTACGCATATGGTTATATGGATTTGTGCTTCTTCTTCATGTGGTATCAGAGCAATATGAGCCTGTGAGAGAAATAGAAGAATAATATGACTGTGTGAGTGATTGAGTGTGGTTGCTAATTAATTGTGGCAGAAGTTTTGAAGATTTTGTCCTTTGTTAATTCCACTAGACATACCTTGTGTGGAAAGGCTAGACTAAACTTAAGACCTGCTTCCTCCCACCGGTGAAGTGGCTGAAGAGGCCGATCTGTAGAGAATCTGATCATTGTGGTATGATATAATCATATTGACTATCAAAGAGGAACATATGTTTCGGGTGACTCTTCGCCACATTCTTGCAGGATTGGAGCTTAGTACCCTAAAACCCTCAGCGGTTTAAGAAAATCCATGTTCAGTGTTATGGAAGACTGTGGATGAGATTCATTTCAGAATCTATGATCGGATACATTTATTTTAAGATCCACTCGCTCTATCCCAATCGTGAGAATCCATTGGGATCTCTAAGTCGTTCACACCATTTTTAGTTTGGAGTGGCTTTGTTCACCTTTGCAATCCAGCAACTAGTCACAACCATGGGAAATTAAAAAGGACAATTACTTGTAGCCAAGCTGTGCCATGGAGCAGTGTGAGTCTGGAGGAAGTTCATATACAATCTCCACATCACATAATGAGCCTTCCATGCATCCTGGTGATAGAGCGTGATATTGACATTTCCCACCGATTGGAACTTGCAGTATAGCACTACGGATCTGCCAAGTTCATCATGGCCTCTTCATGAAATATGATTTCAAAGTGATTTGCAGGGATGATAAGCGAGGTGCATGTCCTGATAGATGGATTCATTCTGATATGAATTTTTATAACATCATAAACGTGACTTTTTGATCCACCACATTGCGACATTCTCAATCTCTCTTTTAATCTATCTATTTCAGGCTCCAGCAGGGAATATCTGATGCCTTTCCATGCTGGATTCTCGGTATTCTCATCCACCATGGTGTAGAAACTGAATACACAACAGATCTTGAAGATATTAAAGGAAAATTTCAGAAATGTGAATCTCCTACCCCGGGACCAATCAAGCATGATCTGCTCCCTCCAGCCCTGCTTAATATTGGAAAATGCTTATATCTCGATATTGTACAAGCACAAAGAAGCCAGCGTGAAGCCAGCAGAAGTCAGCAACTATGCCAACCGTGCAGAAGAGCCGTCATATAGCTACTGTAGAGGACGTTACCCAAGCCTACGATTACGATGCTAGATACATCAATTCGTTTGAGAACCTGCGTGGAGAATGATGTGCAAAGCCACTACTTGAAGGCATGGAGGCATGAAGTATAGTGTATGGATAATCATGTTTCATTTTAAATCCTCCAAGGGACTAAGTTTTGCCACATTATTTTTCTATTCAGCACTAAGCTTCTCTAATATAATTGTGCTTGCCTTTATATGCTCACTATGCAATTTTTCCCATTGTTTGTAGCAATCTGAGTTATGGGTTAGACACCAAATAAAAATGCCAAAAGATTCATTTGTTAAACCTGGGTTTTCTTCACTTATTTTTGTAGCCATTAAAGGTAGAAGTTGTTGTGCTACTGGTCTTGTTGCTTTACTTCTATGAGAACTCGTCAAGGCTAACTCCCTCAAGAATGGATATATTGCTACAAACCTTTCAGTCCCCCTTGTCAGAGCTGAATCAATTGGAAAAGCAACTTGCCTTAAGAGATTAACTACAGATGGTAGAACTCTCTGTTCTCCTTTTTTGATATTTTCCATTATGCAGCTTTCTATCAACTACAAAGTTAGGTCTCAAGAAATGGGTGTACTTGTTTTACCAACTGCCAACGGTAGAAGAATTTGCACCCATATAAACATTCCAATTACCAGGTCACCCATATAGACATTCCAATTACCAGGTCAACCTCGCAAAGAAAGCTAGAGGTAATTTATGGTTGAACTGATTTCATGTTTTTCTTTGAGTTTAAAAAATATTGAAAGGAAAAATTTATTATTGGAAAGAGGAGTTTGTTTTTATATAAGAAATGTCTCTAATTTTTTTTTTTTGGAGAAATAAGTGTTTTGTTGGAGTGATAAGTTGAATGTTGAGAGTGTAATGGAGAGATAAGGAGTGGATAAATTATTTTTTATTTTGGGAGTAATAAGGGTGAAGATTGGGATTACTTTTCTAAAAAGGTTGATGTTTTTAAAATTTTTAGTAAGGTGTGAGGGCATATTTTGTAATTTTGGAGTTATAAGAGAAGTGAATATTTTTTATTTTTAGAAGGTTGAGTCAGTTTTTGAAGACAAGTTGCTTCAAAGGGTCACAAGTTTGGCATTCTCATTGTTTGAAGAATTTCATTCACGATGTTGTGAAGGTGAAGGTTGATGTAATTCACTACTTAATAAAAACATATCTTTTTGTGGTGCTTGTCTCCTAGATCTGCCCGAAATTGAATAAGGGGATCTTAGGTACACAGTGTGTAATGAATGCATGTGCATGACTTGTCTTCAAATTATATATTTGTCTTATTCTTAACACAATTACATGCACATGAGTACACAAGCACAAAGTGTCACATCATCAACTTGACAAGATGATCTTCCAAGCAAGCAAATTTCACATTATGTAATCAAAGAAACCAAGTTAAGGACACTACAAAATCAAGCATTTCAAGTCAATACATTTTTGCATCAACATCCAATCAAGTTTTCATCTACATCAACAAATTTTTTGCAGCAATTCAACAACAATTTTTGGCAATTGCACTTGCACCATTTTTTAATAAGCTCAATACAAAACTGTAACTTGCAAATCATAATTTGTAAGTTGAATTGTAATCAAATTCAAATTCAGTTGAATTGTAAGGGTGCATTCTCGGTTGTAACCAACACCCTAATTTGAATTTTTAAGGTAAATACATTAAGTCAAGTAAGTCTTCAACTGATTCATCAAGATTGAACTTGTCATTTGTCTCTTGGGTGCATTTTCGACAGTGTTCAACACCCTTTATTTTTTAAAATCAACACATTCAGTGATTACATTCAACAAAGCACAAAGTGTTAGTAATCAATCAAGTAAGTTCAAGCAAAGCAATCGAGTGTGTCATTCAAACAACCAAGCAAGCAAGAGTGTCATTTAAACAACAAAGCAAGTAAGCATGTCAAAATCAAGTGCGAAATTTCACAACACGACATCTACAACAAACGAGCTAGTGTGAATTTGATTGAGGCATTCACAAAGTGTTAGTGAAGCATTCAAGCAAAGCGATCGTCATCAAGTGAGCGTGAAATCAAAATTTCAAGAAACCAATCTATAAAACTCTGGCAAGTGTTCAAAGCGTCAACAATAAGAAACAATACAAGCGAGCCTAAATTCAAAGTGAGCAAGCTAACATGGGGACACACATTCAACTATCCCAAATTCTTAACAATTTGATTTTATCATCAGCTGGCGACATGGTGAACATCAGCAAAACAAATTTTGTTGATATTCAAGTGCATCTTCAACATGCACATGAAATGATTGAGTTTCTTCAACTAGAGTCACAACTTCAAAGAGATGAGTTGCAACAGAAGGGTGATGCTTCCAAGTATTTGAACATTACAAATACAACAGATGATTCCAAGTCATTGATCCAACCAACTTCAAGTATCGAATTGGTCCCTGATCCAGTTCAAATTTCTTCCAAACCAATCATCAAGCCATGGGAATAACTTCAAAGTAACAAAAATCGACGGGGATTAGGATATGACAAAGATGAAAACAACTTGCATATCACCGATTATTCTAGGCCGATCAAGTTCATCAGTGCAAGGTTTCTTGATCAAATAACATCAACAAGCCATGAGAAAGTTGTAGACAAATAGACATGTGTGCAAACTAAAGTTGTAGTCAAACCACAATGTTCTCATTGGCAAAGAACCAATCATCTGGAAAATCAATGTTTTGAGCTCCATCCTTGTAGCCATTGCAGCAAGTCAAATCATACATCAGAGAAATGTTGCAAACAACAACAGTCAGCTAGATTGAAGATAAATTATTCATGGATTGATCCCTGGGAATGGTCATCCATAGCCAGAAAATTGTCCAAGTTTTACAATTGGATTCACTCACACATATTGTAGCGAATAGTCAAACGAAGATGGTACTCTCGTGCAGTTGAATGGGGGAGTACACCAGCGAAATACTCCTCTACCTACAGGGGGGAGTTTAGATATATTTTGGAGAATATTGCCTCTCCTTTCAGCTGACAAAGGGGGGAAATGTCAATGAAATTGACAAGTGGTTTTCAGAGTGAAAGTCTCGACAACATCGGTGAAGCAGCCAGTGGGCATTAATCAAATTGTGTCAGTGGACACCGGATGTTGTTTTCAAGAAAAGGAAAATTGGATTCTTTTGTGGGTTGGCACATGATGGAGTTTTCAAGCGACATTTAGAGATGAATCATTCATGCATCTGACTCATGGTCTCTTCATAATGTAGATTCTTCAACATCTAGCTTTGGTGGTTTTTTAGGCAAAATTTTTTTGAGGATCAACTTGAGAACTTGGAAGATGGTTCCTTGTTCATTTTGGATTTATCATTGAGGGAGGGAATGTTAGCCTCACTCTCGTAAAATTAAATAATAAATCCAATTATTAAATTAAATAAATAAAATCATGAGAATTCCTCAAACTAAGGAGTCTAGTTTGGATGAGAGATTCTCTCCAACTAGCTATCCTAAATTAGTGTGTAAGTTGAGAAATTGTCTCAATTAAGTGAGTCTAAGATAGATGCACTATCTTAAGACCACTTATTCATGTATTTAAATGTATTATTAAATTTTTTGAATAATGTGAATTACATGATGGCTTTCTGCCTTTTTCGCTAGTTTAATTTTTGTGTGTTAATTTGTTGTGCATATGGTTATATGGATTTGTGATTATTCTTCACTTTTGACACATTAGTACATGATTGAACAAAACATTAAGACACAGGGTGGGAAATTGTTCATAAAAGAATTTTTTAAACTTGCAGATGTTGAGGACTATAAGTAACAGTGGCGGAATAGATGTTTGACTATACGTATTTACCAACCGTTCATTAAATGTCGATTTTACCTTAAATGCTTGATGTGTGTTGCGAAATGGTCTGATGTGTTGCGGAATGGGCAATATGTACTCCCAGTCAAAACTTATTTCCTTCAACCTACAAACAAAATCCACAACGTATAAACAAAGTCTACTTGATTTATTCACACGTGTACAACATGTATGGTTCTTGTCATTGTATTTAATGTGGTCATTGAGATTAATTTTCAAAAACTCCCCCCTTAATCAAAATTGTCACCATTTACAACTCCCAAACAGTCTTTGAGATAAAAAAAAATATTCACGTGCTAATGGCTTTATGAAAATGTCAGCAAATTGTTCTTGTGACATGTAGTGCTACAACACAATTTCACCATTGTTAATCAATTCATAATAAAATGATATTTAGTATCAATATTCTTGGTCCTCTTGTGAAAAAAAATTCCTTTGAAAACGTAATTGTGGAATTGTTGTCGCCGAAAAGAGTTGTTGTTTCCACTTGGACATGGCATATATCCCTCAATATTCTTCTCATCCAAACTACTTGACATGTTTTTGTTGTTGCGATGACACATTCAACTTCTGTTGTTGACAATGAAACTATTGGCTTCTTCTTGGAGGGCCATGAAATGGCTCCAAAACCTACATGAAAAACATATCCTAATATGATCATTCTATCATTGACACTTCCTTCCCAGTTATTGTTAGTGTAATCAACTTGTGTAAAATCATTTGTTGCAGTGTATGAAAAACCATACTCGTTTGTCCCATTGACATACGTTAGAATCATTTTGGTTGTTTTTCAATGTGTCTCCATGAACCTTGACACCAGGCTTACTACCTATATTATATCCGACCTAGTTGCCATCAAATACATCAAGCTTCCCACCATACTTTTATATAATATCGGATTGACATTGTTGTTGCAATCTTCTTTGCTCAACTTCAACCCCATGGAAGTTGGAGTTGGTGTAGGCTTGTTGTTATGCATATCAAATTCTCCAAAATGTCTCCCACATGCTTTGCTTGGGAAATAAAAAACTATTTTATGTTCACTTCACTTCTATGCCAAAAACATATCTTAACTGTTATGTAAAAAATTAGTTAATTTTAGGTTATTGTTTAATTTTAGGTTTAGTTAGATGAAAAGGCACGATCATAAGATCATGCCCTTTCCCAAAAGGTGCCTATGGCGGTATATAAGCCAGGCAACCGCAATTGTAATCTCATCTATCTGTAATTCATCTTATTAATAAAATATTTATACATATTTCTGTGTATCTGAAGTTTTTTATGCTTCATCTGGTATCAGAGCCAGCCGCTGCTGCAGCTCTTGTTCGCTCCTCGTACAATCCATTGTCTGTGCTCACTGCCAGCTTCATTCTGCCCTGTCCACGTCCATATACACAGTCAAACCACCGCTGTCCGCTGCCATACTTCACTGTACGAATCACCCTTGAATCCACAACAAACTCCGTCCATAGTGTTACGCACGTGCCGCAGTCTGCTACATATCGTCTCCATCTTCTGCACTGTCCAAGTTTATTCCGTCCACATCTGCCCTTACGCCAGTCATTTTCCTTGCTGCCGTCATTAAAATCGAATCGGAGGTATTCTGCGTAACCTACGGTTCTTGTGAATAATCGTTGTGACCGGCATCGTTTTCCGCGGCAAGCTCTGCGATATGAGCGTGTGAGTTTTACGTTGAAGGTCAAACTCGTTTTCCGCGGCAAGCTCTGCGATATGAGCGTGTTGGTTTTACATTGAATGTCAAACGAAACGGTGCTTACCAAAAGACGTGACAATTCATACGATATATATATAATATATAACATAACCATATATATAAGTTATATGTGATATATA
>APFE030961194.1:0-28599 GCA_000404065.3 Pinus taeda
TCATTCTGGCTTTGGGGTCAGGTTGAAGGAAAACTCTGCCGATCATGGATCGATGAGACAAAAAACCTTCTGGAATGTAGATTATCACTAGAAAATTAGGTCCACCTAGGCAATTTACATACATGACTCAACTCTGCTAAGATTTATTACAATTCACACATGCAGACTGGGTTTACAACATAATATGATCAAGTCGACGATGACTGTCGAATGGCACGGACATGTCGATTAAGCGCTATCCCTTTTGCAAAAAAAAGGGGGTGTACTGCTATGGGAAGTTGACACGTAGTGGTCAACAGGGTGCATGTTCATTTTGAGAGGCCAAATCCAGCACCATAGCAGACCCCTTTTGGGGCCGGATGTAGTTTGCAGTAGTTGTTTGACCTTCTTAGCGATTGCCAGCTATTTCATATTGTTATGTACCCCTGTTTTTGGTTGATATAATAAAGCTGAGATTTCCTTCTGCTCATCAACATTATTTGCATATTCTATGTTGTAAAATCTTACATGCAATCTTCTGTTTATGAATGAAAAATTTATATTGAAGGTTTGTTCCAAATTTATTTTATTTCGAACATTACAGTGGTATCAGAGCTAGTTTTCCTACTAGCCTGAGGGTTTCATTGCAGATCCACATTAGAAGAAGATTGAGGGTTTATTGTTTTGAGGCATTATTAGATCCGGGAAAGTTATGTGTCAAGTGTTTGACAAAACGCTCGAGAAATTATTGTCTCATGAACAAATTGTCTAGTAAATATTAATTATTCAACAAAGTTGAATCGAATGTTAGGGGGGCCAAAAAGCTACAGATCAAATTTTATTTATAAAAAGGCTGAAACATTAATTGTGTCATTGAGCCAATTTTGAAGAAAGGGGTCCATTACATGATTTGAAGGCCTTTGAATAAAATATATTGGTGCCCAAATTACAAGAGCTGAGAAATTGTGGCCAGGCGGAGATATAGTTTCGAGCCACGTTTATGGTGCAATTTGGGGGCAAGTCATCGAATTGATTTTCGAAAAAAATTGATTCGAAGGCCCATTCTTTGTTTTGCCAAGCCACAATGGGGAAGCTCCAGGCTGAGAAGTTCATGAAAGCTGATCTGGGGACGCGTCATCTTAATTCTCAGAGGAAATTAACCCAGGGCGAAAATTAATTGGGAAATTGACGACAATTTTGTGTAGAACGATCGATAGCCAAATCCCTTGATCGAATTTCTAGTTCCGAGAGTCGGGCCACATTGCAGGTGTGTTATAATGAATTGATGGAGTGCAACTCAAATGGGCGAGGATCTTCTAACGGAATGCAGGTAGAAACTATTACAACTGTAAAATTTTGAGGTTATGAGCTAGCGAGAAGGCCAACAATGACGCCATGTCTGTCATTCAAACTGTATGGAAATGAATTTTCTTCTAAAGAGTGCAATATGCCATGTTGATAATCGTTGGCACAGCTAGGGTTGTAAATTGTCTGTAAGAGGATAGACGATTGTAACAATACACAAAGATGTTGGGTTTCACCATTGGGGTGACAACTTTGAACAACCGAGTTCACCAAGCATCCAGTGAACGAGTTGAGGGCAGAATCACACACACAAGACTCAGGAGAATTCAAAGGTGCCTATGCCAATTGATGAGCGCCAAACCTCAAATTTCTTGCAAGTAGTCGAGAAGCTTGAAGCTTTAATTTAATTTCTAGGGATTTAAGCTTTAATTCTGTGGTCATTTGTTTCTCAACTGCACCCGCATTGGAGACATAAGAGGTTGAAGGCATATAATACACAAGATTGTTTATTCAAATTCGAAGCTTATTTATAAGGGGGGCTCATCAGTGAAGACCAAATTGGTTTTCGAGATATCTCCAGCACAAGCTCTACTGACTGATAATTGTTCTAGACCGAGTTAGTTGGAGCATTACGATGGCAAGCTGATCTAGTGGACGGTTGTTGTTGTGCATGGGAAGACAAATTTTCACTGTTAGTTAGCGTGCTGACGGAATGGATCGAGCAGGAAAAGGTTAGACAGAGCAATTAATTTTCCTGTGATGAATACACATGCTCGGATTCAGTAGACAGTGTCGGTGGAGTTGTTAAATTAGACAGACAAATTTGTTTGTACCAATATCCATATTTGTCATTGTTAGTGGCTAGTCGTGTAATCCTCTGTGGTTGTGCGAGTGGCAGAATCATGGCTTGGGTAAAGGTTGATTGAAATAATGTTGCTCCTACAGTTCACAGTCAGACAATACCTAGAAACCAAATTGCCAGAAGGGGATCAAACATATTGACCAATTGATTGTTTATCTCAAATATTGAATTTCGTTGCCCAGATTGACATTCATTGTTCTCCACGGGTTCGCGGCGCTAAGAAGGAGGTTCGAATTAGCCATGGGTAGCCTGTCAGAGCCATTTGAGGTTCTATTTTCCTAGTGGAAGTGGAACGTACTGCTACCCCTTAGTCCCTGAATCAGTTTTTCTTGAAGGACGAGCTCCACCTACATTCGGGGCATCTAAACATCAAGACAAAGACCATTGTTAGGCTGGATTATTGAGTATTAAAGATAAGGAAAAACTGATAACTAAGCTCGAAGATCAGGTTCCTCATTCTATTTTCCTAATTTCCTCTCTAGAACTGGTTTCTCGGTGATTTATATAATTGTTGTTCACTGATGTCTTCCTCAGTATGCTTCTAGTTGCTCATTCTCATAGAATTACTTGCTATCACATGTGAGCCAGAAGACCCATTTTAATTGAAAAAAAAACCCACTGTGGGTGGGGGAATTGAAATTGTTTAAAACTCAGAAATTGTCTATCATTTGGTGATATTTTACAGTGACCAGTTTTTCACTATTGTACTGGCATGAGCCCTGTAATACCTATATATTGATGGTAAACTACAAAGCCTCCCAAAACGTCAAGGCCAGCCAATGTAAGTTTGAGTCTCATACTGTCCTGCTGAGTCCATATTTGTATGTGTTGATCTCTAGGGGCTGATGCTTGAAAAGACAGAGATGTATTATCATGTTGTGTGAGTTTGAGTTTATAGTTGTTGTAACACGGTATATAGGGTGCTAGTAGAGCTGCTATCTAATGGAGATTCTAAGACACCTCATAAACCAACACAACAATATAAAAGTTGATGTCGTAAGTCACAATGTTTCTATAGACCATAAAACCAGGTAGAACAACAAAACCTTCTCAAAGGGAGTCTATGCCATTCTTCAGAGAGAACAACCAAAGGATGTGCAGAAGGGGTAAGAATAGGACACAAGATTTTTGCTCTTGGAACATATTTGAAGCGCATGAGGGTCACATGGAAAGTTCTCTTCAAACTTGATGAACTAGATGCCCTCTTTTCCAAAGTGAGCCAGTTAGAAGGGAAAAAACTAATTTTGGCTCTAAGACTAGCTATGCTTGCTCCATACAACCCAAGTTCTTGGAAGAACCTTGTGAAGGGGTTAGAATTCTAGTAGCATCTTGTCTTAGTAGCATCATGAGACTGACCTCACCTATAGCTCCTTACAATGATGATGTGATGAGAAGAGTTTTCACACTAAGAGTAGAAACTTTCCAAGACTTGGACAACAGTATAGGCTCTACCTTTGGGAAGAAGCTTGATATTCTAGGAGGCATGGGCATGACTAGGACTTGTGAGATCCTGTTTGATCTGGAGTATGAAGATTTGACCCTACAGATGTTCCAATGCTTCTTCAGCATTAGGAAACATCATCTTGACAGAGTCATAGCACACATGAGGTCCATCATCTCCTCATGTATGAGAGTCCATGATGACATTTATCAGGAGTTGCAGTCTCGATTGTTGTCTGTTTTGAGGAGAGAGAAGTTGGTCTCACCTGCTGCTTATGAGCTAGCCAAGAGGTTGGTTGAGAAAAACATTGGGTTGTTCAGAAGGCATTTGACCAAGGAGGAGCATCTCAAGATTGGGGGATCATGCAGCGAGAATGAGATGAGGAGAAAGGGACTTTGCTTTGTCTGCAAGGCACCTTGGGGACCTAGCCACTCATGCTTGAGTGATGCTGGGGAGATGGTGTGAAAATTCCTAAACCGGAATTCCTACTGCAACAACTGAGGATATTTCTCCTACTTGCTAGATTTACATGAACAAGTTATTTGCAGTTTCCTACAACAAATATTGAAATACATACATCGCGGCCTTCACTTAATTAATTTATATGCGGAAACAAGAGACTGAGAAAGAAAAAAAATACAACACAATAACACCGGTATTTTTGGACAAACGTCCCTCGAAAAACCAAATGCAAAAACAACAGACTAAGCAAGAAAGAAAATACAACACAATAACACTGTTATTTTTGGACAAATGTCCCCGAAAAATCCAAATGTGAGAAAACCAATGCAGTAGATATGAGGGTTTATTATTATTAAGCAGTAGAAAATTCTAAATACATCTCTAAATATATCAAGGGTTGTTCAGTTATAAAGAGAGAAATACTGGCAGAAATATTTGTGAGATTACCTCACACAATCACTGAGAAAAATCTCGGTTGATCCGGTCAATAGATGAGATGCCTCTGGTAGGCCTTGCGCTGCCTCTATGCAATCCTCACGCAATCCTTGCATCAGCCTCCCTGTCTCACACCCCGGCTCTCGGCTTCAAAAACTGACTCTGCTGCAAAATTTCAAACTCTCTCACACTCTGTGCTGCCTTTGCGTGGCCCTGTGTCAGCCTCTGCGTGAGAGTTGTTGGATCACTCTCTGCCTCTCTCTGCTGATGACTCTCCGACTGAGAAAACATCTCTCTCTCCAAATGCTATCCCTGCCCCCCAATTGCAAGAAATCTACTCGATCAAAATTTCCTCCTAAGAACTTCTCACTTCAGAAATTCAACCTCTTGATATCTCAATGTGTTCTCCAAGTGCCCATCAAGCCTTCTCTTATAATCCTCTCGTTGATCAATCAACGGCCTAGATTATATCCTAATCAATGGCTAGGATCATATTGACTTGATCTCCACCTTTTTCTAGAAGTTTCACCCACAGTTTATATTAATACCCTTTAATTATTTTATTTTCCTAAGTTTAGACTTAGGGTCCCTTTAAAATTAATTAATTATTTTATTAAAACTGTTTCTAGGTGGAATTTCCCAAAACGCTTTCTGGGTTCTTTGGAATACATGTGTCTAAGCATCCTTGCAAAATTTGAGACTAAGAGCATATCCGATGCTACCACAATAAACACTCCCTCTTAGCAAGGAATGTGCTCTAGCAATGCCTTCAATCTGAAGCACTACTCTGTTCTATAACATCTCCCTCTGCAATGTTGATGTCTGACCTCCTATCCATCAACCACTACGCAAATGTTGCATCTGTACTACTGTTGACCCTGCCGCTGTCAACACTGCATCTATACTGCAACTCCCTATGAAATTTTGCATCTGTGTTGCTACGTAGTACTGACACTACCATTGCCAATTGCCTCTGCACTGCAACCTATTGTTGCTATTGCATCAGCAACATAAAAACATCCCAAATTACTGAACTAACTATGTTCAGTATGATACCATGTGAATGTTGGAGCTTGACTGTTACTAGTCTCTGCACTGACCCTCTGAATCTACTGCGTTGTTGTTGACCTCTGCTCTGTGCCATCTGCACTGCTGCCAACTCTGCTCTGCATTGTAAAGCCTCTGGCGCTCCTAGCCACTGCCATTGTCTCTCCGACACTCCTTCACATCATCCAACACTAGTCCATCCTGCTACTTCTGATCTAGGCTCCCGTAGCAAGGAAATAATTTTAGAGATGGGCTCCTCAAGGATCTTGCCCATCTGTAGCTCTTTCAAACTACATCTCTAGATCACCCCACCTCCCTTGTGGAGATGTGGCTTCCATTTATGCCACAAATAAAAAGTCAAATGACCTCCTCTCTCCTCTATGCTCCTACTAGGCTAGCCTACACACTCCCTACTGGAGGTAGTAAAACTGTTGCCCCTTGTTGCTGCTCAGCTCTAGAGAATTCGAATTCCCTGGATAGGAATTCTCCAAGGAAGAAATTCCCTCAATTGTGCTCCTCCTCCTCCTAACGATTTTCTGCATAGCAAACTGCCTGCAGAAAAATCTGTGTTCCACCAACTCTCCTCATGCTGAGATTTCTGCGCTACTCCCTCTGCCCCGACAAAAACTCGATCCAAAAGCCCATCTCTTCATCGACTCACTCGGAGAGAGACTGTCTCGAAATTTCAGCCCTTAGGCTATGAACTGTGCAAACCCTATGTGGTTTCGAACTGCTGCCTCCTACAGATTTTCGATTTCCCCCTTCTGCTCAGCACTGGGTTCTCTGGCACTGCTCTTCTTGCTCCACCTGTAGCTCTAATACCATGTGAAAATTCCTAAACCGGAATTCCTACTGCAGCAACTGATGATATTTCTCCTACTTGTTAGATTTACATGAACAAGTTATTTGCCGTTTCCTACGACAAATATTGAAATACATACACTACAGCCTTCACTTAATTAATTTATATGCGGAAACAAGAGACTGAGTAAGAAAGAAAATACAACACAATAACACCGTTATTTTTGGACAAATGTCCTCAAAAAAACCCAATGCTGGAAAACCAGTGCAATAGATCTATGGATTTATTATTATTAAGCAGTGGAAAATTCTAAATACATCTATGAATACCTAAAGGGTTATTCAGTTACAGAGAGAGAAATACTGGCAGAAATATTTGTGAGAATACCTCACACAATCAATGAGGAAAATCTCGGCTGATCCAATCACTAGATGAGGTTCCTCTGGTAGGCCCTGCGCATACCTCACACAATCCCTACGTCAATCCCTCTAGGCACTGCGTCATCCAGCCAGCTGATCAATTTTCTACCCGGAGTCACTGCTCTCAGCCTCCCGATCTCACACCCTAGCTACTGGCTTCTAAAACTAACTCTGCTCCAAAATTTCAGACTCTCTCTCACCCTCTGTGCAGCCTCTGCGTGGCCCTGCGTCAGCCTCTGCGTGAGAGTTGCTCGATCACTCTCTGCCTCTCTCTGCTGATGACTCTCCTACTGAGAAAACATCTCTCTCTCAGGATGCTATCCCTACCCTTCAATTGCAAGAAATCTACTCGATCAAAATTTCCTCCTAAGAACTTCTCACTTCAGAAATTCAATCTCTTGATATCTCAGTGTGTTCTCCAAGTGCCCATCAAGCCTTCTCTTATAATCCTCTCATTGATCAATCAACGACCTAGATTAGATCCTAATCAATGGCTAGGATCATATTGACTTGATCTCCGCCTTCTTCTATAAGTTTCACCCACAATTTATATTAATACCCTTTAATTATTTTATTTTCCTAAGTTTATACTTAGGGTCCTTTTAAAAATAATTAATTATTTTAATAAAATTGTTTCTAGGTGGAATTTCCCAAAACACTTTCTGGGTTCTTTGGAATGCATGTCCCTGAGCCTCCCTGCAAAATTTGAGACTTAGAACACATCTGATGCTATCAGAAATCAGCATATGGTAGAGGTAGAACAGGAGGAGATTCCTTCTAACTTTCAGGGTGAGGAATCTTCTTTGGACGAGTCCATGGGTTCATACGATGATACCTCTGAGGAGCACGAACAGTCATGTGGAGTTGATGTCAGTAACCCAGATGTGCATCCATGTGTGGTAGAGGAGTATGACGAGCAACTGATTGTTCCCAGGAGGGAAGGAGACTCAGGAGCCGATGAGCAACTGGTGATTCAGCATAGGGAGCAGGAGACAGGTGACACACCCAGTGTGCAGGATAGGCAAGTGTTGGAGAGTCAGCTAGTGGCTCATGTTAAGTCCACAATGGAGGATGAGCAGACACCCTTTGGGCTAGCCATTGGAGTGGAGCAGACAAATGTGCAGGCAACCTCTAGGGAGGCAGTATTTGTAGACACTTGTCTTCATGAGGTGTTGGAGGTTGACAGGGTAGTGTTGCAAAAGGCTAGCAAACGACAAGAGCGTAGAGTCTCCGATTAGAGGAGGGAGGAGCTGTTGGAGATGGTGGTGTATCCATCTTTGAGCTGGCCCATTGGTAAGATACCGATAGGTGCAGTGGCAGCTAGCAAATCTAAAGTTTTTTCGAGCAGCAAATCTCTCTAGGAGTACATAGACAAGGCGTGCAGCTCAGTTTGACCACTCTTACATATTGTAGGGAGAGAGACAAGGTTCTCTTAGTGAATATTCTCGAGTGACCAAGTAGAGAAACATGGGTTGAGTATGGATCAGCATCAACACAGTATACTTGTTCCTTACATTGGAGTCCATGGCCTAGATTGGCAGGAGATCATGAGTTGGTATCCTATTGATGGTGTGATATCCTTAGTCAGAGGCGTAGTAGAGCAAAGAACCCCAAACATGTCAAAGACTACATGCTCTCGTTGGTTGTGGGATACAAGTCGACAACTCTCCAACATTCCATCCCGGCATCAGGAGAGCAGGATTAGTGGTGGATTGAGTCAGGGGTTGGACTAGAGAGAGGTAATGAGTTGGTACGCAGTTGGTGGGGCAACATTCACAGCCAGAGCTATAGAACAACACAAGCCATGGAGCATTGATGCTCCTTCTTGGTGGCATTTGGATCCAGGTGGATCTACTAGTAGCAGGTTGAGTCAGAGATGGACATCTGATCCAGGTATTGGAGGATCCAATCATGTTTCGATAGCTTGGAGGCATGATGTCTACTAGTGGTTTGTATGGGATCCAAGCATTGGGTCTCAGTTGTGTTGGGCCACCAGATTGGTCCATAGATTTGGATTGCTTGAGGGCAAGCACTCTTGGGAAGGGAGGACTGTCATGTCCCCATTTTTATTCTTCTTCATAGTACAACCAAGGTAGATTTCTAAGGCAGGGGATGGCCAGGTCAGTGGAGCAGGTTTATGTCATCAGGGTTCTCATGGAGTTTTGAGGAGTTTTTATGGGATTTGATGTCATGCGCTTAGCATATTCCATCATCTGCACAGTTTGCCTTTCGTTCCATCACATTCCGACAACTTTCAAAAATCAACGTTATTATTGGGCATAACTTAATTAATTATGCTCGAGGTGGCACTCCAGGGATATTAATTAGTAGAACACCTCAATGTGATAGCTTGTGAGTTTCAGTGATCTGAGGAGACGTGGTGGCCAATTTACCCCTTTCCCACATTGAAAATAATATTTTAATTGAAACAAAAGAGGGAAAAGTTCTCCATGATTAAAATCATAACAAAATAGAAGGTTCTAGAGGAGTCCATCAAATCTATAAAAGAGGAGGAGGAGACCATTGGAGGACATCTTGGAGTTGATATTTTTTCTTGTATGAGAGGTTGAGAACCTGGTTCTCTACTCCATTGGTAGCCCTAGGACGAAAACCCTCGGGTGATTTAGAGAGATTGGGCAAGCACCTATCTCCCCTTGGTGGATTCATTCAAAATTCACATAAGTTCTTATTGGTTGCACATTCATTTTGAGAGGCCAGATCCAGCCCCATAGTAGACCCATTTTGAGGTTGGATCTAGTTTGCAGTAGTTGTTTGAGCTTCTCAGTTATTTCCATCGATTTCATATTGTTATGCACTCCTGTTTTTGGTTGATATAATAAAACTGATATTTCCTTTTCCTCATCATCGTTATTTGCATGTTCTATGTTGTAAAATTTTACATGGCAATCTTTTGTTTATGAATGAAAACTTTATATTGAAGGGTTCTAAACTTATTTTATTTGGGACATTACATCATGGTGGAACCTAAAAGGGTACATTGGGCAGCAGCTAGGCACATTCTCAGATATGTGCGGGGAATATTCGGAAATATACTCAAGGAGATGCCATCAGGTTGAGCGGATTCACAGATGCAGATTGGGCAGGTAATTCAGTGGACAGGAAAAGTACCTCCAGGTATTGCTTTAGCGTTGGATTAAGAATGATATCTTGGTGCAGTAGGAAGCAGAAGTCAGTAGCATTAAGCTCAGCAGAAACAAAATATATGGCAGCTAGCACAGCTACGTGTGAAGCCATATGGCTTAGGAAATTGCTCGTGAGTTTGTTTAGGAAGAAAATGGGAGTGACCAGTGTTTACTGTGATAATCAAAGTTGCATTAAACTCTCTGAGAATCCAGTATTTCATGATAGGTCGAAGCACATTGATATCAGATGTCATTTCATTAAGGATTGTGTTCAACGTGGGGCAATTCAACTGCAATATATCCCCACAAGTGATTAGGTAGTAGACATACTCACTAAAGCTCTAGGGAGAGCTAAGTTCATCCAATTTAGAGAACAAATGGGAATGGTGGAGAATTTGTCTCAATAGATTCTCAGCAATAGCACTTGAGAGGGAGTTGCAATAGTTGACCGCAGTTCAGGAGGGTTAGCAGCAGCACAGATGCAACACATACCAAAGTTACACAATTGTTGGTGGGCAGCAACATCCAGACATCAGCAGCATGATAGGAGATGATGCAGAGATAGAGTGATGCTTCAGTAGGTTGTAGCATTAGAACACATTCCTTACTAAGAGGGAGTGTTGATATTTTGTAGCATCTGGTGTGTTCTAACCACGAAATTTTGTGGAGAGGCTCGAATACTTGTATTCTTCATAACCCAGAAGTCATTTGGAAAAGTTCCACCTAGAGATGATTTAATTAAAATAATTAACATTTTTAAATGGTTCCCTAAGTCTAAACTTAGGAAATTTGGTTAATTAAAGGGTATTAATTAAATCAAGTGTGAATCTTCTAGAAGAAGACATGGATTGATTTCTAGTTAATCTTAGCCATCGATTATGTTTTAATCTTGGTCATCGATGCTCCAATAGAAGATTATAAGAACAAGTCGATGGGTAGATGGAGAATACACCAGAGCAGATATTCAGTTGCTTAAGCAGATCAATTTTCTCAGTGTCTGAACTTTGGCAAGAGAAAATCGAATCAAAGAGTGAGTTACAAGTGGGAGAGAGAGGGCATCAGCATAGTCTGAGAGTGCAGGACAAATCTGGAGGGGAAACGTAAATGTCATGTCCCTTCCTAAATTGATTTGGAAGAGGATTAATTATTACATTTTGGGGCCAATTTTGGAGGTGATGGGGCCCATTCGATTTTATTAGGAGGTTAGAGTTAGCATAAGTTATTTTGGTGTGGTTAAGTTGATGTGGATAAGTATACGTGGGGGCCACCCACACTAGGAAAATATGCACACCCTAGTTCGATTTGCATGGAGGACAAGTCGTTGGTTAAGTGAGGGACCCACAATGGAGGGAAAATGGAGGGAAAAAGTGCTCCACGAAATCTATATAAGGAAGGCAACTCTCCTCATTTCATTCATCTTTTGGCATATCGATTTCTCTTTGGTTGCTCGAGCTGCGAGCTAAGTCACTTGCTCTTCAGCACGAGTTCTTCAAGCGAGGAGCTCACCCTTTCTTCAGGGGACTTCGAGTGCCACCCTAGGAAGGTTTTTCTTCATTCTTCTGGGAGAGGATTTTGTTGTGGTTTCTAGCAATTGCATTCATCTCCAGGTGGCGCATATTGATGGAGGATGCAGTGAAGAGGAGGCCGAGTTTTCTTGTGGTGTATTGCAGTGGAGTTTAGTTGGGAGATTTTCCAAAGAGGAGGAATAGGAGGTTTGCTACCATTTTGGAGAGTTTGGGAGCTGGTGAAGAGTGCTTCTTTGCAGTACGACTTTCGCAATTCCTTGTTGATTTGTGGTAGCATCGGATGTGCTCTAGCCATGAAAATTGGTGGAGACGCCAAAGCACATAAGATATCTAAGACCCATAAATCATTTTGAGAAATTCCATCCGGATGAGGAGTTGTTGAAATAATTAATATTTTTAATGGGTTCCTAAGTTTAAACTTAGGAAAATAAAAATATTAATGCATATTAATAAAGATAAGGATGAGAAGCCTCTAAGAGACAAAGATCAAGTCTGTTTTAATCTTAGCCGTTGATTAGAGACTTAATCTTGGTCGTTGATTCGTCAACAGGAAAAGTATAAGAGAAGACTTGAGGGTCATTTGGAGACACACCAACAGATACTCAGTATCCCATGGAAAATCGATTTTCAGTGAGTGAAATCGGTTTCAGAGGGAGAGTTGCAGGGTGGAGGAAGAGGGGGTGATTAGCAGCAGTCAGGCAGCTCAAAAGAGGTGACACGAGGACTTTGAGAGACAGCGTAGAGGGAGACGCAGATCACAGTGACTCAATGGATGACGTAGAGAAGGACGGAGCCGCGCAGAGCCATGCAGTATAACGTAGTAGGGAAAGAAAGTCCTCCAAGGTGTCAGAAAGTCTCAGAGAAAAGTCTAAGGTGTTTTCTCCCAGTGTCTATGCAAAAATTTTCTATAAAAGTGATTGTTGTTGAAGATTAGTAAAACCCTCCTCTGCTGCACCGGTTTTCCCACATTAGATTTTTCCGGGGACAACTGTCCAAAAATAACTGTGTTGATGTGCTTGATTCTTGTGCATATATTTGTTTTTGTATAATGGTGTGATATCTGAAGTAGAATTTATTTTAATATTTACTGAAAGAATTTCATAAATAACTTATTAAGAAATAAGTAGGTAAGATAAATCAGTTGTTGCAGTAATAGAATTTCTGTTTAGATAAGTAGGTAAAATAAATCAATTGTTGTAGTAATAGAATTTCTGTTTAGAAATTTTAGCATGGTATTATAGCAAGGATTCAGAGACAAGAAGGGAAAATCAATTATGGGTGAAGGGCATGATGCAGAGGCATCCTCGACGGGAGACTCGTGCAGATTTTCAGAAGAATTGCACAAGAGATAGAAATTTCAATTTCTCTATGCTAGCTTCCAGATTGGAAGAAGAAGTTGCTTGCGTAGCAAGCTCTGCATCATCAGGGGTATGGTATATAGACAGTGGAGCATCCTGGCATATCATAGGAATCCGAGAATGTTTCTCAAATTATCAAGAGGAAAGAATATATTTTTAGATCACCATGGGGAGTAAGGCAAAATGTACTCCAGTAGGGAAGGGTACTATAGTTTTTCAAACAGAATCAGGAAAGAGATTCCGATCTACCAATGTGCTGCATGTGCCAGGACTGGGGATGAACTTACTTTACGTATCTCAACTTCAAAGCAAGGCCTATGACGTTTTCTTCATTAGGGAGAAAGTATACGTCAAATACCCGAGTTGGAAAAAGAAGGTACATATCGAAATTAGAAGTACCAGGTTGTATAGGTTGCAGCTAGAATCACCAATGGCACTGATAGGCAGTAATGGAAACAAGGATTTGAATGAACTATGGCACAAAAGGATGGGACATTTGCACCATGGGGCTCTAAGAATTCTCAGGAAAACTGTAATAGGAGTTCCAAATCTTAGTACTGAACGAGATGATGTATGCAGAGAGTTGTGCTATGGGCAAGTATGCCAAAGCAACGTTTCCTAGAAGTGGCAACAAGGCAAGAGTGTACTAGGATTGATACACTTAGATATATGTGGACTGATGTCCACAAAAGTTCTTAGTGGTGTTGAATACTTCGTCACCTTCATCGATGACCATTCCAGGAAGACTTGGATCTATTTTCTGAAAACCAAGGATGAGGTTTTTTGTCGATTCAAAGAGTTCAAGGCTCTAGGGAGAATCTGACAAGAAAGAAAATAAAGTGTTGCGCTCAGACAATGGTGGAGAGTATGTCAACAAGGACTTCACCGATTTTTGCATTAGGGAGGGCATCAGAGGAGAGTGGACAACTCCCTACAATCCAGAGTAGATGGAGTAGCAGAAAGGAAGAACAAGACTATTGTGGAAGCAGCTAGGGAAATGGTGTATGATCAGGATATGCCAAAATTACTGTGGGCAGAAGCATGCAACACGACAGTCTATGTCCAGAATAGAACTTCTCATAGGGCATTGGGCAAGGTTACTCTAGAGCAGGTCTTCACCGGGAAAACACTTGAAGTTGGTCATTTCAGGATATTTGGGAGTTTAGCATATTGTCGTATACCAGAGAAGAAGAGGAAGAAGTTAGATCAAACTACAGAGAAAGGATATCTTGTGGGATATAGTGAGAATTCTAAGGCATAGAGAATCTATCTTCTAGGGAACGGGAAGGTAGTAGTTCGGCGAGATGTGAAGTTCATGGAGGATAGGGCATTAAGAAAATCTTGAGAAATGCCTTCCAAGGAGCAGTCAAAAGATGAATCGTTGGTCAAACCACTTCAACCAACGGAAGCTAGTACCAGAAATTCTCCTTCAGAACAAGAGGAATCACAGGAAGAGGAAGAGCTAACAGATGTACCTACTACCAGAGGAAGAACGAGCTGGGAACTCCAATAGATTCTACAGGATGCAGAAGATTTCATTGGTGCACCCAGGAAAAGTAAAAGGTAGCGAAGATAGCCAGATAGATATCAGGCCTTACTAGCTTAGGTTGGGGAACCTTCCATTTTTCAAGAGGTTGTTCAACATGAAGTTTGGATGGATGCGACAGTGGAGGAGTACAGCTCTATAATGGTGAACAATGTCTGGGAAGTAGTACCTAGGCCTCAGGATAGATCAGTGGTAGGTTCAAGATGGATCTACAAATCAAATACGCTACAGACGACAGTGTGGAAAAATAAAAAGCCACGTTTGTGGCTAAGGGGTATGCTCAGAAGGAAGGAATAGACTACGAAGAGACCTTTGCCCCAATAGCCAGGTATACATCTATTAGAACCATGATATCTCTTGTAGCACAGATGGGGTGGGAGATTCATCAGATGGATGTCAAGACAACATTCTTGAACGGGGTGATAGAAGAAGAAGTATACATTGAACAACCAGAAGGCTTTGATACACATGAGAAGAAATCTCATGTATGCAGATTGAAGAAAGCCTTGTATGGGCTCAAACAGACGCCTAAAGCATGGTATGGTTGAATTGATGGCTACTTGCAAAAGATGGGGTTCGTCAAGAGTGATGTAGATCCCAATCTGTTAAAATTGGAGACTAGGGCCAAACTCCATGTGGGTCATCTTATTAATGGAAGCTGATATTTTTCTTGGATCCCTCTCATCGAGAGGTGTAGGATTGATCTAAAGATCATTCGATTCCGATAAGTATTTATGGAGATATGAATTTACTTGTGTTATGGGACAATTCGTCAAGGTCGACGAGCAACCAAATAAATCCCACTCGTGCTCAACGTTTTAGTATAAATAGAGGTGGACTTCAAGTCATTTCAACACACTTGGGATCTCTTCCTCTCTACTTGTCTTTAGGTTTTAGTAGGAGAGATCCTAAGGGATAACACTGCCCTAATCCAGAGAGAAGAAGCTGGAACTACCAGGAAAAGCCTAAACTGCTGGAACAACCAAGAAAGCTGACGCAGAGGAAAGAAGCCGAAACTATTGGGAAAAGTCAGGAAAATCTGGAACTTCCGGGAATAGCCGAGAATTGCCAGAACTGCCGGGAATTGCCGGAACTGCCGGGAATTGCCGGAACTGCTGGGAACTGCAGGAACTGTCGAAAAAGCCAAAATAGCCCGAATTGCCGGAATTGTCAGAACTGCCGAGAACAACCAGAATTGCCGAAACTGCCGGAACAGGCGAGAAAGCTGATGCAGAGGGTAGAAGCCGGAACTGCTGGGAACAGCCGAAATTGCCAAAACTGTCAAAACAGCTGGAATCGCTGGAACTGTCGAAATTGCCGGAATTGTTGGGAACTGCCAAGAACTGTCGGAACTACCGGGAACTACCGGAATAGCCAGAGCATCCGTCTCCAAAGGAAAGCAACATGCAAGGGACAACTAACTTTGGCACAGTTGTATGGTACTCAGCAGCAAATACACCAAGCATGCAATGTTACAGCTAGCATACAAGGGACAGCTAGCATGCAACAGCAAGCATGCTAATGACAACAAGCATGCTAGGGACAACAAGCAAGCAAGGGACAACAAGCAAGCAAGATGAAACAAACACATAGGTCAGTATGACAACATGGTGCAGCAATGGCACATAATGCAATACAGTGATGGGTACAGTCATGATTAATGAAGCGTGATGAGATGCAGCATAGTGATGATGGGTGCAGCGTGGTGAGATGCAACATGATGACGAAATGCAGCATAACGATAGGTGAAGGAGTCACCTTGGAGAATCAGTTGAAGTAGCATGTCTTCAACTGATCTCATGTATCACCTTTTTAGAGATGATCTATGCTCTTCTCTAGATAAGTCAAAGTGTTGACTTCTGTTGTAAACATACTATCTCTCTCTGTGCTGAACTATTGAAGAACATATAAGAAGAATTGATCAAGGGTTTCCCCACATTGGGGTTTGTCCCTGGCTAGCACCACATCTTGTGTCCTCTTGTCTTGGCTTGTCTTATGCAATTTATGTTTATGTTCTATTTGTAGTTTACTTTAATACTGATGTGATTGCTAATCTAGAAAAAATATTGAGCTAACTGTTAAAATTGAAATAAATTGCTCTATGCATAGAACATACCTAAAATTAACATGGTATCAGCGCTGAGGTGAAGACAATGCCCAAGCAAGAGTGAAAGAGCAATCACCGAAGACAATTGGGAAAGGACAAAAGGATCAGTGGACTCCTCATCCCTCTTCAAATTCACCAAGGGTGAAGTCAAAGAAGAGAATATTATCAGAATGGCGTAGCGGAACTTTCTGATGGCCTACCTAAAGATCACTTCACTGGGAAGTCTGGATCTATGGCTGGAAGGAAAGGCAGATGCCTTTGTTGCAATAAGTTCGGCCATTATGCGAAGGAGTGTCTGAATGGCAGAGACACATCTCTTGATGAAGATAACAATCATTCCAAGGACATCTTCAATGATCAAAGGAATGACAGGTAATGCAGGTCATCAAGGAAATGGCCGACTCTTCAAAGAAAGCAAGGAACCCCAGGTATGAAGAATCAAATGTTGTTTTTGATAGGATAAAGAAGTGTTATCTTGTATTGGCCCTCTCCTTCAGATTCTTTGGGAATCTGGCTTATTGATCGCAGTGCTTCAAGGCACCTCATCGGATAGAAGGGTGCTCTCTCGAATTTGGTAGAGACAGAAACAACCATGGGATTTTACGTGGAGTCGATGCCACCTATCGTGGAAAAGGTGTAGGGAATGTTACCCCTCAATTGAATGAGGGTAACTCTATTCATTTACAAGAATATCTTTTATGTACCTAATCGCAAGAAGAACCTGGTGTCCATCTCGGAAATGGAAGTCAATGGTTTTAGGGTGGCATTCATCGATGGAAAGGGACGTGTTAAAAAATAGAATTTTCAAATATGCTTTTTCTCATGGGTTCAAGGTTGGCAATTTGTATCAAGTTGCAAGATGGTCCATTGGGGATCATGTCAATTGACAAATCGCATCTATAACACAGGAAGTCTACCTTTGGGGCCCTACCCAATGTGAGTCAAATGGTGATAGGGATGCCTGAATTCAAGAAGAGCCTGAAAGTACATGTCTGAATGTATCGAAGGAAAATCTTATAAGGGGACCATTCCCCTCATGCAGCAGGTCCACAGGTTTGGAACAACCCGAGGAGTTTGAGATTCATGATCGGGAATCTCATGTATACAGGTGGAAGAAATCCCTCTATGGCTTGAAGCAAAACACCCTGGCCGTAATATGAGAGGATTAATAGTTGTCTGATGAAGCTGAGATTCACTAGGAGTGAAACTAACCCAAACCATTACCCGAAGGTTGTGGATGATAGACCTCTCATACCGGCACCTTATGAGGACGACCTATTTCTGATAGGTGCATACCCTCTCATTTGTAGAAGTAAGAGGGAGTTGGATTCCGGATGTGGTATGATAAACTGCAAGCCTGTGACTACCTCGAGGATCTTAACTTTCAAAAGTTATATGGTAGTGATGTCGGACCAGATTTGGGAAATGCCTCTGAGTTTCATAAACTCATTCGAGTTGATGTTCTTGGTGAACTTCCGTCCGGACATGTTTTGCAGTTAGCATGGTGAGCTCATATTTGGTTGAGCCTCACTAGACTGGTGCCAAGAATCTTCTGAGATATCTTTGGGGCACAATCTCTCATGGATTGAGTTACACTGCCGAAAATATGAAACTGCATGATTATTCGAATGTTGACTGGGTAGGCAGTGTGGAGGATCATTAGAGCACTTCTTAGTGCTGGTTCTCTTTGGATTCTTCTTCGATATCATGGATGAGCGGGAAGCAGAAGTCGGTTGCTATAAGCACCGCCAAGACCGAATACATAGCTACGAGTATGATCTCATGTGAAGCTGCATGGTTGCAGAAGCTCTTAAGTAAGCTATTTGTACACATGATGAATACCACTGTGATTCTCTGTGACAACCTAAGGGGGGATTCGATTATTGAGGAATCCCGTATTTGATGATTGCTCTAGCAGATAGACATCAGATACTGCCTTATCTGGGATATCGTAAGTTGATGAGCGAGGAGGCTCCATCGCATTGAGACTAATGTACAGGTCGCAGACATTTTGTCGAAGCTCCAAGGAAAGGTCATATCTGTGACTTTCCCGAATGAATTAGAGTCGTTGAGAGACCACCTTATAAGGGTCCTGCATGTTGCATGCATTGAGCTCTGGGAGCTCTGGGGGGCTTGGGGTACTTACTAGAGCAACATACGACCATAGGGCGACTCACCCTCCCCTGGTGGTGCACTATGTACAAGAAGACAGGTTCAACCTTCCCCTATGATACCCCGTGGCAACTGTGGAACAGGATGATTAGTTCTCCCATGGAAACTGTGGAATAGGATGATTAGATCTCCTATGGACCAGGATGATTAGTTCTCCCGTGGTAATTGTGGAACAAGATGATTAGTTCTCCTGTGGGTCGGGATGATTAGTTCTCCCGTGGCAACTGTGGAATAGGATGATTAGTTCCCTTGTGCGCCGGAATGATTAGTTCTCCCTTGGCAACTGTGCAACAAGATGATTAGTTCTCCTGTGGGCCGAGATGATTAGTTCTCCCATGGAACCTGTGGAACAGGATGATTAGTTCTCTTGTAGGCTGGGATGATTAGTTCTCCCGTGGCGACTATGGGGCAGGATGATTCATTCTCTTGTGGATAAGATGATTAGTTCTCCTGTCGAAGCATCCTACCCATGCAGTCTGAGACTCATGGGAAGTACCTCTCATCTGATCAATGAGCAAGGAAATGGGGTTAGGGACCATAGTAGTACTATTGATGGACACATCAATGTATCTACCATACTCCCTATGCTAGGATGACCTCCATTGATCTAGGATCAATGAAACTGATCTGGGATCAGCATGAGTGGTTTGAGACACTCTCTTGCGATATTAATCTGGGATCAATAAAACTAACTTCGGGCCAGTAAGAGTGATGTGACATACTCTCTTCAGATGAAACTAACTTATGGTCAGTAGAGAATGGTATGAGACATTCTTGATCAATTCTTCTTCTTCATGGCTCAATAGAGCAAAACATAGCAAAGCAAAGCAGAGCTCAACATAGCAGAGCAGTGTAGGGCACTGATGGTAGAGATAGTACAATCGAACATATGGATCAACGGATGGAGTTCTCCCTAGTTGAGAGAGAGTGTTAAAATTGGAAACTAGGGACAAAATCCATGTGGGTCATCTTATTAATGGAAGTTGATATTTTTCTTGGATCCCTCTCGTTGAGAGGTGTAGGATTGATCTAAAGATCATCCGATTCCGATAAGTATTCATGGAGATATGAATTTCTTTGTGTTATGGGACAATTCATTAAGGTCGGCCAGCAACCAAATAAACCCCACTCGTGCTCAACGTGTTAGTATAAATAGAGGTGGACTTCAAGTCATTTCAACACATTTGGATCTCTTCCTCTCTACTTGTCTTTGGGTTTTAGTAGGAGAGATCCGAAGGGATAACGCTACCCTAATCCAAAAGGCAGAAGCCGGAACTGTCAGGAACTGCCGAAACTGTCGGGAAAAGCCGGAACTGCCGGAACAACTAGGAAAGGTGATGTAGAGGGCAGAAGCCGGAACTATCGGGAAAAGCCAGGAAAAGCCGGAACTGCCGGAAATAGGCAGGAATTGCCGGAACTGCTAGGAACTTCCGAAACTACCGGGAAAATCCGAAATAGCCAAAATTGCTGAAATTGTTGGCACTGCCGAGAACAGCAGGAATTGTCGGAACTGCCAGAACATGTGGAAAATATTATGCAGAGGGCAGAAGCCGGAACTGCCGGGAATAGCCAGAATTGCTGGAACTGCCAGAACAGTTGGAATTTCCGAAAATGCCTGAATGTCGGAACTGTCGGAAACTGCCAGAACTGTCGGAACTACCAGAAACTACCGGAACAGCCAGAGCATCTGTCTCCAAAGGAGAGCAGCATGCAAGGGACAACTAACTAACATTGGGACAGTTGTATGGTACTTAGCAGCAAATACACCAAGCATGCAATGTTACAGCTAGCATGCAAGGGATAGCTAGCATGCAACAGCAAGCATGGTAAGGAAAACAAGCATGCTAGGGACAACAAGCAAGCAAGATGCAGCCAACACATAGGTCAGTATGGCAACTTGGTGCAGCAATGGCACATAATGCAATACAGTGATGGAGACAGACAAGATTAATGGAGCGTGATGAGATGCAGCATAGTGATGATGGGTGCAGCGTGGTGAGGTGCAACATGATGACGAAATGCAGCACAACGATAGGTGAAGGAGTCACCTTGGAGAATCAGTTGAAGCAGCATGTCTCAACTGATCTCATGTATCATCTTCTTAGAGATGATCTATGCTCTTATCTAGATAAGTCAAAGTGTTGACTTCTATTGTAAACGTACTATCTCTCTCTGCTGAACTATTGAAGAACATATAAGAAGAATTGATCAAGGGTTTCCCCACATTGGGGTTTGTTCCTGGCTAGTGCTACATATTATGTCCTCTTGTCTTGGCTTGTCTTATGCAATTTATGTTTATGTTCTATCTGCAATTTAATTTAATACTGATGTGATTGCTAATCTAGAAAAGATATTGAGCTAACTATGAAAATTGAAATAAATTGCTCTAAGCATAGAACATACCTAAAATTAACACAATCTCTACTACCTGGTTGTAGAGAATGAGCCTCTAGTCCTAGTACTATATGTGGATGATATCTCCCTGACAGGATCATCCAGGCTCATCGAGGACTGCAAGGAGAATCTAGCCACAAAATTCGACATGAAGGAGTTGGGACACATGCATTATTTCCTAGGGTTGGAAGTTTGGCAGCAGAAGGGTGAGATCTTCCTTGGACAAGGGAGATATGCTACAAAAATCCTGAAGAGATTTAGGATGCAGGACTATAGGCCTATGGATACTCCAATTATCACCAACTAGAAGAAAATTGATGCATCAGAAGACAAAGATGTTGATCCCACCTTATACAGGCAACTCATAGGGTCCCTGATGTATCTGGTCAATACCAGGGTAGACATTTGTTACGCTGTCAACACCCTCAGTCAATTCATGGTGGAACCTAAGAGGGCGCATTGGGCAACAGCCAAACATGTTCTCAGATATATACGAACAGTTGAGTATGGACTATTGTACACCAGAAGTAATGACATCAAATTGAGTGGGTTTACTAATGCAAATTGGGCTAGAAGTTCAGTAGATCGGAAAAGTACCTCTAGGTGTTGTTTCAACATTGGATCGGGGATGACCTCTTGGTCCAGTGGGAAACAGAAATTTGTAGCTCTAAGCTCAGCTGAAGCAGAATATATGGCCACTAGCATAGCCTCGTGTGAAGCCATATGGCTTAGAAAATTGCTTGTGAACCTATTCTCAAGAAGGATGGAGGCGACCAGGATCATTTGTGATAGTCAAAGTTACATCAAGCTCTCTGAGAATCCAATATGTCATGATCGGTCAAACCACATTGATATTCGGTGTCACTTTGTCAGAGACTGTGTCCAACGAGTAGTATAGTTGAACTACACTCCTACAAGAGAACAGGTGGCAGACATCCTCACCAAGGCCCTAGGAAGAACAAAGTTTGTTTATTTCATGTAGAAGATGGGGATGGTAAAGAATCCATTTCAGTAGTAGAAATGGATATGTATTAGGGTTGCAGTGCAGCAATTAACAGTGACAGTGCTATGGGCAACATGATGCAGCATTTGAGAGTTGCAGTGCAAATGCAGTGTTGGGAAGAAGGACCAGCAGCGACACGGATGCAGAGGGAGCTGCAGTACAAATGTAGCAGTGGCAAAGCCATGGGCAGTGGTACAGGAGGCAGTAGTGCAATGGATGTAGGGCAGTAGGCCCAGCATCAGCAGAGGTACCGATGTTGGAGGATCAGTGTGATGTTCAATGGTGGAACATTACTAGAGCACATTCCTCACTAAGAGGGAGTGTTGATTTGTGGTAGCATCGGATGTCCTCTAGCCATGAAAATTGGTGGAGAGGCTAAAGCACATAAGATCTCCAAGACCCAAAGATCGTTTTGAGAAATTCCATCTGGATGAGGAGTTATTAAAATAATTAATATTTTTAATGGGTTCCTAAGTCTAAACTTAGGAAAATAAAAATATTAATGGATTTTAATAAAGATAAGGATGAGAAGCTTCTAAGAGACGAGGATCAAGTCTGTTTTAATCTTAGCTATTCATTAGAGAGTTAATCTAGGTCATTAATTCGTCAATAGGAAAAGTATAAGAGAAGACTTGAGGGTCATTTGGAGACAGACCAGCAAATACTCAGTATCCCATGGAAAATCGATTTTCAAAGAGAGTGAAATGGATTTTAGAGGGACAGTTGCAGGGTGGAGGAAGATGGGGTGATTAGCAGCAGTCAGGGAGCTCAGAAGAGGTGACGCAGGGACTCTAAGAGACAACACAGAGGGAGACGCAGATCACAGAGACTCAGTGGATGATGTAGAGAAGGACAGAGCAGCGCAGAGCCACACAGTATGATGCAGTAGGGAAAGAAAGTCCTCTAGAGTGTCAGAAAGTCTCAAATAAAAGTCTAAGGTGTTTTCTCCCAGTGTCTATGCAAAAATTTTCTGTAAAAGCGATTGTTGTTGAAGATTAATAAAATCCTCCTCTGTTGCACCGGTTTTCCCACATTGGGTTTTTCCAGGGACAATTGTCCCAAAGTAACTGTGTTGATGTGTTTGATTCTTGTGCATATATTTGTTTCTGTATAAGGGTGTGATATCTGCAATAGAATTTCTTTTAATATTTACTAAAGGAATTTCATAAATAACTTATTGAGAAATAAGTAGGTAAAATAAATTAGTTGTTGCAGTAATAGAATTTATGTTTAGAAATTTTAACAATGGGTAGGTGCAGAGGAAGCAACTGGTGCACACGTGGGAGGTAGAGTATCAGTCTTTGAGGCTCAGCTTTGCCAAGGAAGTTAAGGGAAGAATTTGTGAAGGAGATTGCTTCATTTTTGGAGCTTGGGAGGAGGATTTCGCTGGTGTTCCTTGCATCTTGTATCATTGAGCAATTTGGAGGGCATAGGGCATATTGGAGGCCAAATTTGGGAGGTTGGATTCAGACCAAACACTCTCTGGGTTTTTGTGGGTTTTCGCCAAGGAGCTTGGGGCTAAAGTTTTAATATTTTCTAAGCATCGGAGATGGGGTTTCTTGTAGTTCCTTTCCAGCTAACAATGTAGTTTCTAGGGGACAACGCATAGCAATAGAGGACTAGTCATTTTTATCTTGTGATTATTGTTTTATCACCTAGATTCTATCACGCTTGCCCTTGAGGCAAGCCCAGGTGCATTTCTCCATACTATTGTACTTGCTCCATTCATTAATAAAATGGCTCAGTTGGTTCTCACTTCTGGAGTTTTATGAGCATTTGTTGATTGTTTCAATTTTCAATGTTAATTTTTCTTTTGCATATCATTGTTTGTTTAAGTTTGGAACATCACAACAGAGGAAAGATATAGATCAGCAGTGCAAAAGGTTTGACACAGGGCCTACGCAGTCACTGCGCAGAGGGTGATGCAAAAAGGCCAGCAAGAGGGGCAGGTGGTCCTCTTCGGGACTAGAGAAATGTTGTGAAGTGTGAGAAATTCACCAGTAAATTTCTCTCAGTGAATCTTCCTCTATTTTGTCTTGTAAATAAATTATTATTGAAGATTAATAAAAGAAACCCTCATATGCTGCACCGATTTTCCCACATTGGGTTTTTCCGAGGATAATTGTCCAAAAATAACTATCACTATGGTTATATATGTGCTTGTATTTTCCTTGTATTTACTTTCCGCAGAATTTTTATTGTGAAGTTTGCAGTGTATGTATTTTGATATTTGCAGTAGAAAACTGCAAATAATTTGTTTAAGTAATTTAACAACTAGAAGAAACATATCAGTTACTACAGTAGGATTTGGGATCACTGAATTTTCACGAGTAGTACCCAAAGATGCAGATTAGATGAAGGAGTACAGAAAGGAGATGGTGCAAGCGAAGAGATTGATCCTAGATGGTGTCCGAGATCAGGTTGTATCACATATAGCGATCAAGGGAACGACCAAGGAGATGTGGGATACACTTTCCACGTTGTACCAAGGAACTTTCGAGCAACGGAAGATGTACTTAGAAGAGAAGTTGAGATGCATTAGGATGTGGAAGGGGGAAGGCGTAGACCCCTTCCTCACCAGGATTTAGGAGGTCTGAGACCAGTTGTTAGCTATTGGGGCAGCGCCTCAACCCACAGAGCTAGTGTGATTGACACTAAACAGTGTCTCTGAGAAGTGGCAGGTATTCATCCAAAGTATCTTGGGCAGAGATACCTTGCCAAGGTGCGACAGGATGTGGGCCGATTTGCAGCAGGAGGATTTGAGACGAGCTCTATTGAAGAGCTCTATAAGTAGACGAAGGAAATGGCAATTTTTAACATTACCATGAAGTGACTCAAGATGGTTGAGTGTGGTTTTGACCTCATTGGATTTCATATGGAGATAGTAGAATGTTAGATCTCACTCAAAATCTAGCAGACTTAACAATTTTCCAGGATTTCAAGATTTGGGGAATTGCAACGCTACATTGGATTTTCTCATGTAAGAGGGTATGGAACTAGTATTTAATCAAGAGCACCAAGCCCTCTATGTATCCTGATGTTAGTTGCATTGGTCGTTGAACTCCTCTATCATGATCCTACTAAAAAATATACCCATCACTCAAAAAAAAAATTGACTTGACATGCTATGATTTTTCTATCTTATTTTAATGCTTAAAGAGTGATATTTATTACGAAGATCCCAATATAGGCAATGATTTTGATCATATGTGGGTATTTGTTGTAGCATAAATTTTTTTGTATGCTAGAGGCCATATGGAGCTTGTTTGTTGATGTATTTTTGGTTTAGAGATGGATTGCACTTAGTGTTATTTTGGTTATGTGTACCCTTACATGCCATATAAATGAGAACATTTGCTTATTTATGTATAAATGGTTTGGATTCATATGAATGCACATGAATATATATGTTTTTGTTTAAAATTTGAACATTTTATGTATTTTTGGTTGACCAGTTTTTGGGTCCAGTTTCTGTACAGTTCTGACCGGTTCCCAGTCCAGGGGGGTCTATAGGTTCAAATAACTGGTCCGGTTCTAATAACTATGGGCTAAAGTAGGCCAAAGTAGGCAAATCAAACTAATTAGAGATTGTATAAATAGATGAGAAGTGATTTATTCTCTCATCATCACTTGGATTGGGATTTAGTAGCTACTTTAGAATTTTGCATTCCCTTTTGGAGGACGAGTTTGGATTGCATGGATGAATTTTGATGTTTGGATCTATTTCTCTTGTTTTGGAGCTTCATTATTAGCATAATTTGATGATTGGATATACTTATTTGTACATTTAAGTGATCATTTTCATGCTTATTCTTTTATTTACTTTGTCACATGGAATGTTGCTAGGATTTTCGCTATACAAGTCTAAAATTTACTATTATTCTATTCGAAATTGTGGAAATTTTGATCTTTTGTAGTGTTGCATCATTGCATGGACCATATATGAATGTTCTAAGAGATTATTGTTGTTAAATATATCTTGATAAGTCATCAATTTTTGCATATCGAAGTATAAAGACCTTAAGTAGCTTCTCTCATGCCCTAATGCCATGCGATGCTTGAAGGCCTCCATGATTAGGTAAATCTTTTCCAAACACCAAATTCTCTTTGACTCCATCTCGCACAAAGGATAAGGCACTAATCTTTCCATATGTGATCACTTTTAAGGGATATTTCACTAATCCTTCCATATGTGATCACTTTTAAAGGATATTTTTCTCACCTCTACTTCTCTTTCTAGGCCTAGCCTCCATAGGTCACCTAGGGTATCTTTTTTATTCCATTGTAATGATAAAAAAAGTTTGATCTCTTGTCCATAATTGCGTTAGGGTTTTCTCTAGAGACCCTCCAAATTCCAAGAAATTCCGAGGGTGGGATCTTGAGATACAGTGAGCCCTAGCTCAAGGATCATTTCTTGCCCTAGGTTTCCCTTGGCTAGTATCCTCATTTGGAACATTGCATTAAATTCTCAAAAAGAAGATTTTTCCTTTGGTCCTCTTCTCTTCCATAATCCCCTCCTTGGTTGATCAACTTTACATCCTTGACCTAATTCTAGGTCCACTTGGTCCCGTGTGGTCTCGCAACCTTACAACTCTAATTCCACAAAGATGACACAAAGGCCAATTCTCCACAAGGATTCTCGGTTGTAGGAAACCTCTTGACAAGATATACTCCCAAACCCTAGCTTCAAGAATCCTCCTAGCCTTTCTAGAGAGCTTATCACCTTGCTTTTCAAGCAAGAAAACCATATTATTGAGTCTCTCTTGTGAATGGGACTTGGGAATCACCTTTCATCATTTCATTGACCTATTCATTCTTGAAATTCCTCATACCAGGTCTCCTCCCATCAGTGAAAGTCCTTAAAGAGAAGGGAGCCTTAGCTTAGATGACAGTGGGCTATCGCTCCATTGTTGCCCCTTGACCTAATAGTTGCTCTATAGGATCCCCTCTTAGGACCCCTGCTAGTTTGAGCGGTAACAGAGCCTAGTCTCCTCAGTTTAATCCATAAAGAAAATAGACCATTTTGAAGAAGTGTTTCTTCTTGACCTGATAAGCCCTTGTTGGATAAGGCACTTTTCTTCTCCCATCTGCTGACACCTAATCCTCATGATTGGGTGAATATAATGTAAATAGATAAATAAATAATATGAACAGTCATTTAGAGATGAAGTGAACATCTCTCCCTCATGTATATAATGAAGACCTACCTAAAGGAATAAACACGAATCAGTTTTTGGTTGAGGAGTTACTGCCTAGTCTGACATGGTATCATAGCCAGCTCCCAAAATAGTTGTAACTCCCATCTGCCCACTGCTCTCTCTCCTCTACCTACTGCTCTCTGTCCACTGCCTACTACTCTCTATCTCCTCCACAGTAGCTACTGTGTGTTGTACGCTGGTCCGTTGGCTAAACGCTGCTCATTACAAATGTTGGCCTGACATGCGTTGAACTATCCTGATGAACTATCCGGCTCTCCATATCTAAAACCATTATGAACACTGCTCATTGATGCTGCTCCATATCTAAAACCTTTTTTGGCTCCTCCAAAGCTCGCGCAGATTATAGAGAAACCCTAGTCTCGTGGATTCTCGATCGAAATCTGCATGGCCTATATACAGTCTTAGCACATTCACTGAGCTGCCATAGGTTTCTTGGAACTCTTTGTTCCGCGGCTCTTGCGAGTTTCACAGGTTTTTGTTTGATTGTATTTTGAGAGTTTTTCTTTGCTTCGAGGGTTTTGTTTTCCCGCTTTTGTCCTCTTATTCTTTCAAGACATCTCAAAATGATGCACAGCCCTCTGCACTGCTCCTTGGATATCCACACACGTTGTTTCGAACCAGAACCTTAATCTGGTGTAAACGCCGATGTTTGTGATCTTCTATGTTGAATTTTTGGGTGGCGATTAATCACACTGATAAGATTGTCTTTTCGCCCATCGATTAAGAGCAGAGTTGTGCAAGAACTGTCTAAGTTTTTAGATTGTTCCGGATAGATAAATAGCACTATGGGTTATGAATTTGTGCTTGAACTTCCAGCCACATGCGCCACCCTTGGTCCGCGCATCAATGTCAGTGCCACGCTCATCACCACGTTGAATGCCACTAGCGGAAGCAGAGGAGTGGCTCCACGAAAATTTGGGCCCAACGATGATGCATCTAGCTACTTTATAGACAACATTTCTTCTCAAACTATTGACTCTCCCTATATTTGTTGCAATATGTTTTAATACATATTAGAAAGTTGTTAGTGTATGATGATATTGTGCTCTGATACCATGTAGGAATTTACAGGGTAAGTTCCTCAGACAGAACACCAGAAGGACACCGCTCACAAACAGATCACAGATCAATACACCAGTATTTTGATGTGGTTAAAAACCTCAGAGAGGGAAACAGTCCACGGCCTGCGCCAACGTGGCTACTACAGGCAATTTATTAATAAAAGAATGAAAATTACATAAGCTTCTCTCATGCACGGTGAACCTACAAATGACCCTCCATGCGCTTTAAATAGAATTCATGGACCAATCGGGTGTCAAGCCACGGATCAGGTGTCGGTAATACCGAGGAGAGAATGAACTGTCGGATCACTACATATC
>APFE030961198.1:4838-20703 GCA_000404065.3 Pinus taeda
ATAACAGCTAACATTTCTTTTTCAGTGACTGTATAGTTTGCTTCTGCAGGTGTCAGATTTTTACTAATAAAGTATATTGCATAGTGAAGCAAATTTTCTTTCTGTCCTAAAGAGGCACCTATTGCTGTATCGGATGCGTCAGTGGAAATATGAAATGGTAAAGACCAATTTGGTCCACGAAGTATAGGTGCCACTGACAGTTTGTCTTTTAAAATTTGAAAAGCATTTTGACAGCTAGTAGTCCATTGAAATTCGATGTCTCATGCTAATAGTTTAAACAGAGGTTGTGCTATTTTAATAAAATTCTCAATAAAGCGTCTGTAATAGCCTGCATATCCCAAGAAACTTCTTACCTCCTTCTGTGTTGTAGGTGGCATTAAGTTAATCAGGACTTCAATTTTAGCTGGATCCACCTTGATTCCTGATGCAGAAATATGGTGGCCCAGAACTATTCCCTCTGTTAACATCATATAGCACTTCTCGTTGCTTAATGAAAGATTTGTTTCGATACATCTTTTTAAGACTTTTTCAAGGTTATTGAGGCAATCATCATAGGTATTTCCGTAAACTGTGAAGTCATCCATATACACTTCTACACATTCATGTACCAGATCAGCAAAGATCGCAAGCACTGCTCTTTGAAAAGTTGCAGGTGCATTGCATAACCCAAATGGCAAAACGTTGTATGCATAAGTTCCCCATGGGCAAGTAAACGTAGTTTTGTCCTAGTCTTCGGTTGCTATTTTAATCTGATTGTATCCGCTAAACCCGTCTAAGAAAGAAAAATATTTCTTCCCAGCTAGAGAGTCTAGCACTTGGTCAATGAATGGTAGAGGAAAATGATCTTTTAATGTAGCTTTGTTTAGTTCACGATAGTCTACACATACCCTCCACTTTCCATTTTTCTTTGGAACAATAACTAATGGAGAAACCCATTGACTATCCGAAATAGGATAGATGAATCCGACATTTAACAGCTTTTGCAGTTCTTCTTTTACTATTTCTTTCATTGTAGGATTCATTCGTCGTTGCGGTTGTCTAACAGGTTTTAGTTTATCATCAGTGTAAATGTGCTGGGTACATGTGCTAGGATGGATGCCTTGCATATCAGTATAATCCCAGGCAAATGCTTTTGAGTATTTCTTTAGTAATGCAATTACCTCTTGTTCTTGTTTTGATTGCACCTGGTTTCCTATATTGAGAGTTTTACCAGGATATACCTCAATTGTTTTGATTACAGGATTGGAAATTGTGTTTACAGGAAAAATGTTTACAAAAGAATTTTGCAAAGTTGAAATAGTATAAGTTTCCTGGAAACACTGATTTAAAAGGTTATCAGCAACTTCATACTGTTCTCGTCTAAGCTGCTCTGAAATATTTGGTTCTAAATTGAAAAGATCCATCAAATCTTCATTCCCTTCCTCTTCTCTAAAATCAAAGAATTGATTAATACTTAAAACTGTTTTTGTTTGCTTGTTTTCCTGGGTTTCAAGTATTGATTCTAAAGAAGTGGTTTGTGCAGGTGAATAGAGTGTGATGTGTTTTTTTTCATCTCCATGCGAGATAATCATACTTCCTGATCTGCAGCCAATGAAGGCATCAGCGGTAGCTAACCATGGCCTTCTGAGAATTAGAGGATGTCCTCCCAGATTTGTTTTTGGTTGCAGAATAAGGAAGTCAACAAGATATTACCATGAATCCAAAGAGACTATGATGTCTTCTATCATTCCTTCTGGAACAATTTTAGATCTGTCTGCTAGTTCTAATACTGTTGAAGTTGTTTGAATGTCGTTTAATTGTAAAGCTTTCATTGTCTCTAATGTCATTACATTGATAGCTGCTCCTAAGTCTATTAATGTATTTGGTACCGAGAAATTATTGATTGATATGGTAACCATAGGGATACCAGGATCAAGATATTTTTCTACAGTAGTTTGTGTAGACATAAGGCTTGCTAGCTTTCTAATGACTTGGATTGTAGTGGGATCCTTTCTTTTTCTCCCGGATTTCTTAATGCATAATTCCTTTATTGTTTTAGCATAGATAGGTATTTCTTTAATTGCTTTTAACAAAGGAATTTTCACATATTCATTCTTCAATTCATCTAAAATATCAAATTCAGGAAGGGTTATTTCTTTTGATTGTTCCACTAACCTTTCAGGGTAAGGTGGAGTTTGAGTAGTGATTGATTTACCTTTCTGAACTTGTATTTCAGTCTGTGCTTGTTCAGATGATTCTCCCTGTTCAGCTGGTTCTTCTATAATCAGAGGAGAATCCTTTTGAAGTACTTTACCAGACCTTAAATGGACATCATTTAGAGGAAGAATAGAGTAAGTAGGAAAATATGCTGCTTCCTCTACAGTATATGCTGATTTGTCCATTTTGTTATTTGGATTGGCCACCGGTTGGGCTGGCAATTGTGTTGGTCTTGGTTGATTTGATGGTAACTGTAACTATTGCTGTTGTGGCAGCATTGGTGGTGGATTCTGCTGTGGAAATGGAATGGATGGCGGATATGCATAATTTTGCTGTTGGAATGGCATAGATGGAGGATATGAAAATGGCTGTTGGTACTGCTGCTGGTAATGTTGTTGGTATTGTTGAGACTGTTGTGGTTGTTGGTTTCCATAACCATATCCCCGCCAACCTTGTGCAGGTTGTTGTTGATATTGCTGTGGAGGCTAAGCTTGCCATGGCATAGGAGGATTCCAAGGATTATAAGATGGATAAGCATAATTTTGTGGAGGAATTTGCTGTTGATTTGGCTGAGGCATTCTAGGTGGCCATGGTCTCCTTGGTGCAACATAATAGAAACCTTCTGCTCCTTGCATTTCATCTATTGAAGTATTTTGCAGTTCTTTCAATGTTACACATTGTTCTGTGGAGTGATTACCTGTACAAAGACCACACACTTGAATTCTATCTAAAGGACAATCTCTCAAAGGATGTTTCTTCTTACATTTTGAACAAAATATGGCTAAGGCTTTTTCTTCTTCTTCCTTTTTCTTATTAGCCTTTAGCACATCTACTTGTGTCCCTAATGTACTCAGAAAATCTGTTTTGAAATTTTCCAATAGACTTCCTATTTCAGCCCTTGTTATTCCTCCTGCAGCTGACTTTGCTGCTTTAGAACTTGCTTCTCTTCTTCCGGTCTTTGATCTTCCTCTTGAATATTTATGACATAACTCGACAATTTCATCAAATGGAAGATTTGAAATATCTCCCTTACCCATTACATTTAAAATTTCAAGGTATTCATCCCTTATACTTTTGAGGAAGATAGTGCGAATAGTTTCTTGATTTAGGGAATGTTGTTTAGACTTCTGAAGATTATATGCAAACCGTTCTAAATATTCTTCTAGATTTTCTTCTTCTTGCTGTGTCATTCTAAACACATCTTCCTTTGAATCTCTAGATCTGCAATAAGGCTGGTATTTCTTAAGGAAGACAGTTCGCACATCATCCCAGGAAGCTATTGTTTGTTCTCCTAATCCCATAAACCATTTTAAAGCTGTTGCTTTTAATGTTGCAGGAAAAAGACGAAGTTTATGGACATCATCCATATAACCATATGTTCTACATAAGATATCGAATTCAAACATGAATGAATCCGGATCTTCGGTAGACATTCCATAGAAGTTTGGCAACACAGAAGGTGGAATGTTTTTCATTTTTACTTCTTCTCCTAGTATTGCACTGGTATCTATGATTGGGAAACCAAAAGTTGCTTCTTGGTCATGTCCATCTTCTTGTCTTTTTCTATCATTTTCTGTCTTCCTATCTTCCTCTCTCTTCCTCCCCCATTCTCTTTGTTATCTTTCATTTTCAGCTCTTTGTTCCTCATCATTAAGATGGACGGATCCATGTCCTTCTGCCATTGTTTGATTTGTTTCAATTTCAGGTGGAGGTTCAAGTTGTGGAAAGATAGGAGGATCGATGGATGGAAAGACAAATTGCTTGCCTTTCTCTTTTGGTTTTCCGGAAGTGGAGAATTTTTTCTTTGTTTCCCAAGCAGACAATGTTTGCCTTTCAATCAAAGTTAATCTTTGACCACTTCTTTGTTTTTCAATCAGCTCTTCAATGAGTGGATTACCAGTAATAGGTGTATGCGATGATCCTATTTCTATTCGAGGGGGGTTTTTGATAAATCTACCGTAAGGATCTCTAACTCTAGGCATAAAGAATCATAATTAAGGAAATGAAATGTAACTAATGTTTTTGTTTATTTTGGATTTTATCTTTCTATAGATTATGCCGATATTTGCCTCCCCGGCAATGGCGCCAAAATGTTGAGCTAATTTATGTGACTAAATTAACGCAAGTATTATTATCAATCCGGGTTTGTGAAACTTAGAGGCAAATCCACTATTTGTGAAGATCACGTATAACTACACTTTGAAAGATAAATGGCAAAAGAAACTAAGGAAACATATATCTAAAACTCTTAATTCAATCAGCTTAAAAGAGGAAACACCGAAAGAGTTCTTGACTCAAGAGATCTGCTCTCGCCTCAATTATGACTTTAATGAATTAGAGATTATAATCAAAGACTCAAGATACATAAGTCATACATGAAAAAGAGCTCTTAACTTAAGAGACATTCAAAGTTTTCCATAATCACTCATTCATCTCAAGATATAAATCTAAATGGAAACAAACTGTTTGCATGTAAATAAAAGACTAAATCTAATTCACCATTTCAAAGAGAGAATGCTCAACTTGAGCACTTGCTTGCCAACTCAATTAGATGATGAAGAAACCATTAACAAATTAAATCAATAACCATGATGCAATCTGAAATAAGACTTTGAAAAACTAAAGCTAACATCAACCAGATTTGCACTGAAATAAAACTAGTCTAAATTGGAAGTGTACTTAGCTTGGTGTGGGGGCCCTCCACCCTTGCCTTGCACACTTATGAAGATGATATCAGAAGCTTTAGATCAGTCAAAAATCCATGTATTGATCAGCAAAATGAAAGTAACACAAGTCTCCAACTTAAGTCTTCACACCAAAAATATTACAGTATAAAAGTATCAAATGTCAAGTGTGTTGAGCCATCAAAATGTGGCTCTTAAATAATGAGTCTATGAAACCAACTGATCTGAAATCTCTCTAACAAACATAGCTATCCTAATCCACCTATCCAAGTCGAATCCAACTCCCTCATCCCAAGAAATATGACTAAAATCAGGGAATCCTAAAACAGCCCTATTTAAATGGGATTTCTGGATGACTAGTCAAGATTGACTAGCTCCAAAAAGGCATAAGAAAACTCGTTCTGCTGAAACCAAGCATAGGTGGCTTGGTCCTAGTTCCCAAGCCTTCTATTCATGCATCCCATTCGTGCTGAGGTGGCGTGCATCCATATCAACCATGAAGTGATTACGGGAATTTCTTAAAACTGCCAAAATTGCACTTAAACTCAAACTTTAATAAAAACTTTAGAAATTGATAAATCAAAGTTAAATACCTGTTTAAACACCAAATATTCATTAAAGTGAGATGGATGAGGTGAAAATGAGGGATAAATGGATAACTAGATAAGTTTATTAAAGCAAAATGAGATCAAATCTGAAGCCCAACAAGGGGCTTGCCCACCTTAATTTTGGTGCTCCTATGGGCTTTGAAATACATAGATGTCTGTCTCTTTCTTTCCCCTTTTTCTTAGCTGGAGTGCTCAATGCAACAAGAACAACTGTTGCTTCCCTTGCTAGTGTCTCAGGAGACAATTCTTCTTGCTGTTTTTCTTCTTCATCCTCTGCAGTTTTGCCTGTGTCTGCTATTTTTGTTTTTGTTGTTGCTGTCTCTGGTTGTGTTTTCTTCTTTTCTTGCTAAGTTTTTTCCTTTCCGTGGCAGTCGTTTTCTAGGTTTTCATGGGCTTTTTTCTCTCAGCTTTTGTTCTCTGCCTCTTCTCTGCTTTTTATGCTGTTCTCTATTCTACCTTAGGTTCAACTGTGGTTTTGTCATTTTTCTCCTCTTCTTTCTATTTTTCCTATTTTTCTTCTTCTACTTGAATATTTTATGCTTCCTCATGGATTTCCTTCTTAAGTTCCTCTTTGTGCTCCTTCTCTTCACTACCATATGGGCTAAGGTCATCAGTAAGAGTTTTGATGTCATCTTCTCTAGACATGTTCCTGAAAATTTCCCAAGCTATAGGGATGGTGTATGTGTGGAGGGCATCCTCTACCAGCAACTTAACGAGCCCATCATGGGCCAGTTGGTCTGGAACCCCTGCATTCAACTTAGTGCCACACTCTATCAAATATTGGAGGATGAAATATGGGAGACTGAGTTTTCTAGATGCAGGTAGGTCCATTCCATATCTTGATTCATGCAATAATATGAACTGATAACCATAGACTATATTGTATCTCCCTTCATAGGAGATATATTTCATGATCTGGTAGCTGACCTCACGCCATGGATGAGGTATATTTATCCTTTTGACCCCATTCGTATCCTCTACAGGGTGTTCATCAGGCTGGAAAAACGTCTTTTTAGCAACCTGTCCTAGTGGTTTTTCCTCTTTGCTCCAAGGGAGCCCAAGTGGAAGACCTATGATTCTGCTGATAAATTCTAGTGTAAGCTTTATGGTCAGACCCCTAAAAATGACTGTAGAATGGGTTTTTGAATGGGCTCTTAAAGACATTAAAAATTCCTCTGTCACCTCCTCATCATATCCATGAATTCTCTCAAAGAAAGTTATCCAGTTTTCCCTGGTGAAGAGGGCTACCACTTCTGGGTGTTCATGTAATTTGTTGGAGTTAAAATGCTCCTTTCCCATAAATCCTATGGTCATGGTGTTTAGTGACTGCTAGAAATGTTCAGGTGAGGAGGAAGGCAACAAACTTCAAGACTGAAACCAGAGGAACAACTGAGGCTTGTTTTTCTAGAACCATAGAGGGAATTTTTCGTGTTCTTCTTTTTTCACAACATCAATTTGTAATCCCCCCCCCCCCCCCCCCCCCCCCACCTCCAAACCTTGTTTTCAACTTGAATTTACTTCTCGGATTTTGGAGGAAATCAATATTTTGACAGAACAAAGAGTATATAAAACAATGTTTTTCTTTCTCATAGAGTAGACAAACTTCAAATTCATTTTTTCACAGGCTTGATTTTTATGGTTGCACCCCTTTTTTTACAAGAGAATACGGGGAAGAAAAAAAAGACAGACTTTTAGTGTAGAGAAGAAAATGGAGAGACTGTATGGAATTCAGAAAGACGAAGTAGACAGATTTGCAAATTCGTTTTTTCATAGGCTTGATTTCTATGGTTTGCATCCTTCTTTTTTACAGGAGAATATGGGGAAGAAAAAAAGATGAAATTTTAGTGCAAAGAAGAAAATGGAGAGACTGTATGGCATTCAGAAAAACACAGGTAGACTTTTGAGCTCTCTTTCCCTTCCTTTTTCAACCCAGTACTTTGCTTCTAATCCCATCACCTTGTATATATATATCATATGGAGAGTGGGTTTTTAAGCTTACCTCTTTTCAAGCTTGAATTTGGCAAAAAATTCGAATTTTTCCTCTGCAAAGCTGCTCTCTGGCCTTCCTATAGAAAGGCTCCTGTAGACAGTGTTCCCGCTCCTGTATAATGCAATAGTGCTCCTGTAGAGACTGATAAGCAGGAGGGTTTTGAAAAACTGGTAGAAAATGATTGGTTTGATGTTCTGAAGGTGGTAGGTGAGTTGCTGTAGTCGAGAACTCATCGATGCAAATCAAAACAAAAGGTCGTGTAGGATTCGACCGCAGTGTACTTAAGCTGATGGTGTGATCTGTGGTGACGAGGTGAGGTGGCAAGATGGGTACTGTTATGCTCCTATACCAATAGGTGTCATATTTTATGATTGACTTGATGAACTCTGTAATATGTTCATACCTTTCTTGTTGCAAAGGTTTTCCATATTTTCAAGAAATAAAAAAAAATTAAAAAATGTAAAGAGGGTATGCCCTAGAAAAAAATTCAAAGGGTAAAAAGAATAAAATGGTAAAAAAATGAGAAGAAATGAACCCCAAACAAAAATAGAACAGGAAAGTGTGCAAGTCTAAATGCCACTACTTTTTACTCTTGTACAATAAACAATTGTGTGCAGCTTGTTACTTTTGCCACAATTCATAAAGAGTCAAACAATTTAAACTTGGCTCATTCATTTTTCAATTTCATGCTGTAGAATAGAGAATAAAATCTGACCAAACAGCGTAATCTTGGCAGATAAGTAGATAGCTAGAGTAAATAAAAGGAGCTCAACAGTTTAATCTAAGCCCTTGGATGTAATAAGTGCAGACTTAGGTAGGCTTGCTATGTAAAGAAAAGGAAAGTTGATAAGGGTTTGCCAGTCTAAGTGCACCCAAATAAAGAAGGAAAAAATGCTAGGTTAAAGTAGGTAGGGTAGGTAGATGGTGTTGCAGAATGATACTTGTGAGGGATAATGTTTCTAAAATGTGTTAGCTTTTATTTTTATCACAAGTGCAAGGCAAACATTTCAATTGATGCAGTTCAAGTAAGATGAAGTTAAATAACTAACTTCCCTTCACATTTTTCCCTAAAGTTTTCACTAATTCCCCCTAAAGTTTTAAGGTCTTTGAAAATCAAAGGGGCTCAGAGCATTTCTCTGACATCTAGAGGGACCAGACCCTCGGCCAAATGATTTAAAAGCCTAAATACTTAATGTCATTCATAATTCATTCATTTCATTTCATAAAGTTTTCCCAAGTAAAATCCTATTTTACTTGGGAAAATTTACAACCTCACCCATAAACCCCTTTTCCCACTTTAGCCTAAGCTTTATTGTAAAAAATTTTAACATTTAACTTGGCGCTTATCATCTTATTTCATATTAACTTTAACTATTATTATATAACTCCCAAACAAATTATTAACCCATTTCCCATATTATTTAATTATATAAAAAATCCCAACATGTTATATAATTCCCGCCCTGATTAAATATAACCATAAAACATTGTTTAAATAGGGATTAATAAACTTATCCGAAGTTTGTTAATAACCTTTCCCCGCCACACGACAACGGGATTAGTTAACCCCCAGTTAACTAATAGCCATGCCCTAACCAATCAAAACACTCCCGAATATAATTAAAACATTGTTTTATCGTGCCAGGCCCATTTCATAACTCCCCGCCACGTCCCCTACCCGTTCGCCGTCCGATACCTTCCTTTTCATCCGATGGTCGACGGAAATATCATGACCCCCCTTACCACCGTGTGTTAACTCGCGATCGCCAAGTGGTTTTCCGCTCGTACCAAAGCCATGCGTCACACAGCTAACATGCTTGCTTGCCCTCCGTCCAAAACCGCCCTAACTCCAAAAGCAGTGTGATCAAACTGCTTACTGCCCTCTGCTGACGTCAATATGATTTCGCTGAAGTCATTCGCCTAATTAAATGCAAAAAACCCCACCAACCTTCGTGTTGTCAAATAAAACGAATAAAATGTCATTTTTGCTGTAGTATGCTGCACCACCTGAAACCTCTATTAAACAATTATAGCATGTTTACCTCCCTAAAAGCATTCTGGACTCACTCCATAGACCTTTAAAGCTCAAATGAAATCTTTTCGACCTCCCCTACAAGCCAATGCTTTCTTAACAGTTTGTTTTGTTTTACAGGTGAGCAGAAGACCGCATCTTTGGATAAACTGTCTTAATACTAGTCATAAGACTTGTTTAGTCCAAGAGTTTTATCAAATCTATTTAAATAGAGATGGAAGATAAAACATACAGTTAAAAGACAAGCAAAAGAAACAGGAAATTAAAAGATTTACTGGTGAAACAGAGAGTAAAAACCTAAACTACACATTGAAGGTAAAAAGACACAGTAAAAAATAGTCAAAGTGTATCAGGATTAAAGAGTATCAGATTGAAGACCAAGTCAAGTAAATTAGCTAGCATGAAGATAAACAGTAGCGAAGACAGTTACAAAACAGAACATACAAGTTCATGAAAAAGTGAAGACATATAAAAAATAGAGTGGTAAAAAGTAAAAAGTAAACAGTAAACAGTGAAAGTAAACATGAAGACATTGAGGGTTAAACAAAGATGAAAACACTTTCACCAGCTACAATGAAGTTTATCCAAAGTAAAAGTGAAAAACAGTCAAAAGAAGTTTAAGGTAGATGAAATTAGAGCAAAAATGGTACATTTTTCAGACATTTCCTATTTAAGTCATAGTTTTACAGAAACTATTGTGGCCAATCTAAGAAGTATTTCGAGAAACTGGAGGAGGTTTTTGTTCCTCATAGGCCATCTACGAAAACATATCTCACATTTTACACAAGTATTACCAAGAGGGAGATAAGTGCATGTCTTCACAGCCTATTTTTCAGTTTGTGTAAAGTTCCCTTTTTTTTTACATCTTTTTGCAGAGAATATTGTGAACAACTGGAGATGAATTTTGGGAAACTGAGAGAGGTTTATTTCAAAAACATTCTTATCGACAAAAATCGCTTTCACTTTTTACATATCTATTACGGATTGATATATACAAGCATATCATTGGACCCTAAGTTTGCATAATTTCTAGGGCAGAATGCACAAAGGAAGGATGCAGTTAGTGACTGGGATGCCTCATCATCAACTAAGAGTTGCTATCAAATTCGACTTTCTCTTCTTTGTCACCATAAATCCATAGAAGTAGTGCCAAATTGATTCATTAGTTTTGAATGCCCTTTATTTAGTTTCTATTAATGTAAACACTTGGAGATATTTGTGAAACTAATCTTGATATTTTTTCAAGATATTTCAGTTTACAATTAGTATAAATACTTCTTCATTTGAAGTATTTTGGGTGGATTCATATACATTGTTGTAATACTGGTTTTTGGAATAAAGTGTTTATTGGATCAAACTTTCGTATGGCTTGCTAGACAAAGAATTAATGCAAGGGACTTTTCACAGATTTCTTGAATCAAACACCAGATCAATAAGTCCTCTATACCTTATGTTTTTTAAAGTTTTCATTGTTTATTATATCATCTTGTTCATATCTGAATGATAAACAAAAAAGAGTAATTCAGAATATGCTTGATTGCACTCTGTCTTCAAAAAGTTATCATTTTCTATGTTTTCTTCTGAATTAGAATAAACAGTGAAATCTTAATTGCTCCTGTTTTCTAGTTCTGCCACTATGATTATTAATTAAAGAATACTTAATTGATCTTTACCTGTAATCAATTCCAATTCCAATTTTTCAAATAAGTTGAAGAATTCGTAACTTCTCTTCACCCATTTTGAAATCATTCCATATATTTCAAAATCGTTGTTGGTTCTCTATTTGACCATCTTGCTTTGTAAAACCATCCTTTGTTAAGAAACCAAGTCCAGTAAAGCCATCTTCCTTGACTCCATTAGCCCAATGGCCTAAACTACTCAGTATTATCCATTTGCTATTGAATCTCACCACCCAAACTCAAACAAACTCCTAAACTTCACAACTAGCCTATTATCTTCCAAAAAAAGCTAAAACTTAAAGAGAGAGCCCTCTCTGGATGCAAACTGGCTAGAATCTGTGTCTAAAAGATTAGTTTGTGGTCACCTCGGCCTCCTTTCCCATTCTTACAACTTATGGGAAAACTTGAGTGATAATAGGTACATTATCCCCATTCGGACCATTGGTCCTACTCCAGTGCCATTATGGTATTTCATGTTGCCTGCTCGCCATCACTTCCATCATTCCCGTTACACCACCACCACTACCAGTTTTGAGTTTTTCCTTCCCGAGTTGACGGACCACACCTGTTGACTGCATCTTCTAAACTAATGTTTGAATTGGATGAGGCTTGTTTGAACTCAACGAGGGCCATTTGAACTGAAAGAGGGTGGCCAGTTAGCTAGCCACTGATTTCGTTTAATCGCAACCATCTCAATGGTTCATGTAGTTCCTAAATAATATTCATGCAGTAGAGGAACAGTTTTAGCCACTTACCTGTTAGTCGCTATCGTGCTTTGCATGCTCGGACTTTGGCACTTTGGGTTTTTTATTGCTACTACTGCTAGTGTTCATGGCCTTTGAACTGGTGGCATATGCTGGTGATTTTTTGATTAGGCACCACTCCTTGAACATGCATACATCTTGGCTGCGCTGACCCTGCCTCTGGAGCTTGTTTTTTAAAGGGATTAACTGCTACAAGAATCCTACAAGATTTCCTGTAGCTACTTCTCCCTCTAAAATTTCAAGCTAATGCTTGAGCAGGGACTAAAGAGATAGCTGAAGGGAGTTTTGAATGAAAGGAATAACAGCTAGAATGCATCAAGTAAGAAACAGGTGAAGAGTAATGCTATTTTATTCATCATTTAAAAAAAAAAACAAATGAAATAGAATGAACATAATTCTGTGTTTTATGTGCAGGGAAGGAAAAGTGAGTGGAAATGTGGGTGTGTAGGGATGGAATGGAGAATTAAGAGGGTGAATGGTGGCAGGGAGGTCCATAGGCCTTCTGAACAAATTTCTAGCCCTCAGATTCTTCTATGAACTTGATTTTGAGTTCTCTGTAGTTTCTACAGGAGCCTCCTATAGAATGCACAAAGTTTACTATAGGATGCAAAATTTTCAGAACAAATGAGACTAAGGCCTAGGAAAAGATAATGACAATGGAGGAATGGGCTATTAAGGGTGTATGCAGCCTAACCATGTCCTTTTTTCCTCTGTGACCCTCCTGCAATCTACAATACATTCAAAAGAAGTTAGTTTTTCTATTTTTTTCTTTTTTCCTTTTGTTTTCTTTTTCCTTTTGTTTTTTTTAGATAGCTGGGGTGTCTCCAGGAGGTTTTCACCCTCATTGCCTACCCTGGGTGCCTCTAAGAGGTTTTCACCTAGGGATATTTTTATTTATTTATAGCTCAGGGTGTAGGTGGAGTGGAGGCAGAGACCTGCTCCACTACCAACATTGTTTTACTCAGATTCTCAATGAATTCCTGCTTGGAAAGGGGATTCCTGTAGATATTCAATCTATGCCCATCGATGAGCATGGGGATGGCTTCTTCATCGATGGTCCAGATTAGGACTGAACCATTATCATTGCATTTTTCTACTGTGTATGGTCCCATCCATCTTGTCTTCAGTTTTCCCTTGAAATCCTTATATCTTGAATAATACAGCGACGCTAAATCTCCTTGCTGGAATTTGTTTTCTTTGAGGTGTCTGTCATGCCATATTTTTCTTTGAAGTTGGACTACCTTTGAGTGGATAAGGGTTTGCAATCTCTTCTCATCCAATCCATTTAGCTGAAGTAACCTTTCCTTTCGTGCATGGCTGAGATCTAGGTCCAGCTGAACTGCCATCCTTAATGTGTTATATTCGAATTCTATTGATAGCAGAACCTTCTTCCCATAGACCAGCTCATAGGGTGTGAACCCTGTGGTGGTTTTCAATGTGGTGTTATAGGCCTAGGTGGCCTCAACCAATCGATCTGCCCAACATTTTCTGTTGTTGCTCACTACCTTAGTCAAAATCCCTTCCAAAGCTCTATTAGTGACTTCCACCTGCCCATTTTCTTGTGGATTATAAGGGGTGGAAGTTTTGTGCTTAATCTAGTGATGTGTGAGCAGGTCTTCAACCAGATTGGAGGTAAACTGACTTCCTTGATCTGTGACTAACTCTCTCAGATAGCCAAACTTGTAGAAGATATTTTCCATAAAAAACGTCGCTGCTTTTTCTTCTGTTGCTGCCTTTGTTTTTGCCCATTTTGTCAGATAATTAGTACACACAATGATGTAAGATTTCTGTTTTGAAGGAGGGTTGATAGGACACACAAAGTCCATGCCCCACTTCTCAAATGGCTTGAATGTCACTTGAGGTTGTAGGGGCATCTCATCCCTTGGAGTAGGTTTCCCCATCCTTTGACATTGATCACATTGGCTGATATATCTCCTGACATCTTGATGAAGAGTGGGCCAATAGTAGCCTGCTTGCAGAATTTTGAAGGCAGTCCTCTTTGCTACAAAATGGCCCCCACAGGGCCCATCATGACAGGTTAGGAGGATGTCAAAAACTTCCTCCTCCCTGACACATTGCCTCAAAATCTAATCTGGGCCAAGTTTAAAAAGATTGCCCCCAATCCAGCTGAATGGGGCACTTTTCCTCACGATTTTGCTCTTCTCTTTTGAGGACAGGTGTGGTGGAAACTATGTTGAAACCAAGTAATTTGATATATTAGCAAACCATGTGTTTGGTCAATTTAGTGTGATCTAAATTGCTATTTATATTGTCAGCCCGGGGTTCGTAAACTGACGAAGTGAGGTGTACTATATGTACTTAGATAACCATTCTCTTAGGTTTTTGTCATTTTAAGCTTTTTAGTTTGTTTTTGGATTTTATTCTTTTCTTAATGTGTGGTGATGAAAGTGAAGTGTGAAGTGTGTGGAGTGTAAATGGCGATGATTTCTATACTTGAAAAATGCTCAAAAGAAAGCTTTACAATAACTGAAATGAAACCAATTCTTAAGAGAAAACAAAATGCATTAAAAAGCGAACTAATGGCAATGGCCCAATACCCTTGCTGCTTGAAAATGAAAAGAAAGCAAAAGCTTGAAAAACAACTCAAACTTAAAGTAAAGCAGCTAACTCACACTACTTGAGCTTTTTAGATCCTTTTCCCCTTGGCTCAATCTACCTTGGGGAAGTAACCATGAGCATAACAAGCAATATGATATTTAACTGTTCAAGAAAGTAAATTGCATAAGGAAACTAATCACACTACTTGAATTCTTCAAATCCTTTACCTCTTAGCTCAATCTACCTTGGGGAAGTAATCATGAACATAACAAGAAATATGATAACTAAATGTAAAAAGAAATTAATCACACTACTTAGACTCTTTTAGTTCTTTACCATTCAGCTCAATCTACTTTATGGAAAGCGACTATGAGTAAGTAATATGACAACTAAATCATACTACAGCTAGTGTTCTTCTGATCTCCTGCTGATATAGTCATTTGACCACAGAAAGAAATCATAAATTGTTAAGCAGTATGATATATAACTAGCAGAAAATGAAATAAACAAATAACAACTTAAAAAGGACAATGCTGAATGTAAATTGCAGAAAATAAAGGTTAGTAGGTAGGACAAGATGATCACATATGCCAAAAGTTATTAAAGAAAATGAAAGATTGCCCGGGCTGCCTAAAAGAACCTACAAAAAGCACTGATCAGTTTACAAAGATAAAAATATGAACAACAGAAACATAAAGCAACATATTATGTACAAGCTAACAATGAAACAAAAGCATAATGAGACTAAACAAATACTTTACAGGGCTTCAGTATGCAGGGGCCCTCTGCCACTTCAACCAATCAAATGATCACAAGACTATCTTCAGAAAGGTCTACTCATGTATTCAAATAAGCAACATATAAAACAGTGGGGTGATATAACCAGCAGCGTGCGGAAATTACATAACAATTTAGAAATTCTATGCATCCAAAAGTCTCCTTACAGCGTTTGAAAACACATTATTTATAATGTAAAAGTCCTACAGTTAACTGATCAACTACTTATGCTATTAATTGCGTGCCATAGACACGTAGATCTCATGAGCCGAGATCTAGTGTAACTGTCGTTATGCTTCTTAAATCCTGGAGTGGTTGGCTGTTAGATTCGTTGTTCAAGAACGATCCTTAGGTGCGCTGGAGCCTCCGTGAGTTGGGAACTAGGCCACGTATCATTCACGTGCCTTTAACAGTAACGTGCCACCGCTGGACTCTTTGGTTGGCCATATCTTTGACTTTGGTTGACCGCGGCCTCAAAATGATGATTTGGCTGGTTCGAAGGGACACGATCCATGTACATGCCATCTGGAGCTTGCCCATATAGCCCGTTCCTTCAGAAGACACTTGGAGCACAGC